>BQNB010018385.1:16453-43367 GCA_026074375.1 Tanacetum coccineum | reverse complement strand
ATCTATATGTAATTATTAGTTTAGCTTGGATATATATGTAATTATTAAGCTTTGGAATGATATATATGCAATTCTCCCAACATTATTATCACACAATTCATGTAATGTTCACTGAACGTTCGATTCATTTACAACCCTACATGTAAAATAATAACACGTTTTTTTTAAATGATTAGGATGATGGTAGGCCCAATTTTATGTGTGGTCTATTTAACCTCATCACAAACCACATGCATGAATGTAAGTTACGTTAAAGAATCTTAAAATCTGCAGATTTTGTCCAGCTATTAAAATGGTCATCTGACATCAACCTCACATAATCAAATAACTTTGGCGATTACAATACAACAGACTTGAAGGTTTCTAAAAAATATGTATGCCTGTATGAGCATTCTTGGATTGGTAACCCATACAATAGTAGCCGATACCGCCACTCTACAAACGAAAAAGTAAATTGCCAATTAAAAGAAGAATCCTAAGGTTTAGCAGGCATAAACTTCCAGCAATTTACTAAAAATACGAGCTTAGTAATCAAACAACTTTTCAGGACTTCTACATGTGATGCCCCACTTTTCTAGGAAAGTTTTTTTTAACAAAAATTATAAATAGAAAAGTTGCACTTATCATCTATGAGCTCAGGGTAAGGAGCGTTTATCCAGCTATGGCGCGAGCGAACCACATTGTTCCTCTCGTAACAGGTGCTCGCGCCGTGGTGGCCAGCCTAGTTATACGCATTTTTCCTTTCTTTTTTTGATTTTTTAATTATCATTTATATTTGTAATTGATTAACGTTTGTGAGTGATCTATGTTTATGTGTGATTTATGTTTATGTGTGTGCGTGTTTTGTGTTTGTGTTTGTATTAAGATGGTGTTTTTGTAGGTTGTTGAACGAAGAAGATAATATGTCGTCTTCTTTTTTTCACTTCTCATCCTACAGAATTAATTGTTTTAATTTTTTATCCCTGTTAGTTAAATTCTTGCACCGTTAGTCCTTATTAGGTTTGCGTTGTTAGTCTTTTGATTTTTTTCTTACATAAGTAGTCCCTAAAATATATAAACTTGGTAAGTTATTTTATTTAAATACTGTAATCTTTCAGAATTAATATGTTGCCTTATTTGAAAAATGAAAAGAAAAATAATGTGGGGAGGGGGTGTCCTATAACTCGAGTGATGGGGACGGGTGTTTTTGGGTTGAGTCATAGAGTAAAAAGTTGACGTGGCGGCACTTTTTGCTATAACACGAGCCTATGGCTCCCAACTGCACCTTGTGCTCTAAACCAGGAAACGCTGGCTCAGCCGCATTCTACGTTTCGGATCGCTTGTACCGAAACGCGGTACGATCGCGTCCTGGATCGCTCGGTATCGCGATCTGGATCGCCAATTTCGACGTTCCGGTCAACGACGGTCAACGCTTGTGTACTGTGTTATGATTTTCCGGTGGACTGTTTCGAGAGAGAAAAAAACTGTTTTGAGAGAGAGAAAGGGATGTAACGGCTGAAATAAAAGGAGATGATGTACTTGCCCTAATAACTTACCTAAATGGGCCTCAGATTTATTTCTTTTTCTTTTTTGGCCCAACTGATAAATTACATAAATGGGCCAACTAAAGCTATTTAATTTAACTCAATATTATCTTGCATATAATTAAGAATGAGGTTTAATCAAATATATAATAAAATGTATACATGATATAAATTTTGCATCATTTATATAAAGTATAAAATTAAAAATATTAAATATAATAATAAATTAATAAAAGGTTGTAAATATGTATATATACCAGTTAAAAGTCATATTCAACTCCTCGCTATAGTAGACTCCTATAAACTCACCGGTTGGAAAGATCAGAGTACCCGTCTTAGAACGATATGGCAGAAAGGGCTTATTGATTGTCTTCGGACATACCACATATGCCTCAATAAAGCCTAATAACAAGACCATCAGCAGCAGCAGATGATTGAACAGCGAATGCGTTGAGGAGATCAGCCCTAATTGAAGACCCGATACTCTCAACCAAGAACTTTTATATATAACACCAACCGCGGAACAGGAGCATGCGTTACACACGTCGTCAGCTAGCGGGACGCAAGCAGAGTAAGACCTTCTCCGATAGTCTCTTTCATCATAATATTGAAAGCTTCCCCGCCCGATGCTTTGAAATGGAAACTTTTTTATTAGATGCCCTATACCCACCCTCTTTGGTAGACCCTAACACGAATTATGTACACCACACAATGAGGATCTGAATCACTGACAGTTCGGCAGGCCCGCAAGACTGGAATTCTGAAAAGAAGGAATGTTTGGCTTTTCCTATTCTAGTGCAGGTTCTTGCTCGGTATAAATCGCTTCACTTTGAAGAGGTCTTTTGACGATTCAAAATAAGCATTCTTTCACATTGCGGGAGAACAATGGGCCTTGTCTAGTTCCAGTTCATACTCCCCCTGCGCTATTTCACAGAAGGATTTCAGAGTCTTAAGTAGAATATAATTTAAGTATAAGTATAATGTGATACATTGTACCAAAATTTGGTACATCGTACCAAATTATATCATACGTCGAACCAAAGCGAACCGGAACGTACCGAAATGAGCCTACCCCAGCTCGTACCGAATTTTAAGGACTCGCGAACCGCGTTCTCGTTTCGCGATTTCGTACCGGAGCGTACCACGTTCCATGTGACTTTGCTCTAAACATGTTTTCTAAAGTTTTAACACTTCTCTAGGATAAAAACCCCTTCTTTTGATAGAAAAATCAAAATGCAAAATTAAAGATTTTTTTTCACAACTAAACGCACCCATAGTTTCTTGCTCAAGTAAAACATGGTAAACGGTAAAACTAAAACAGAACTTACAATGAGATTCTAATGCAATGAGGCTAACTCGACGAGATCTTTGTATTTATCGGATACAAACGATTCGACCTTAAAACATTCAGGCTTTCCATTCTCTTTTGCTGGAGAGAGATACTTTACTCCGATAATCGTTGGCAAACCTGAAAAGTTTACATGTATTTGATTATCTTTCATTCATAAAAAAACCATGTGTCAGTCATTCCACAAAATAAAAGAGAGAAGAACAGAACTTAGATTTAGTGTAATGGTCACATCAAGTGGGTCAGCTCAAAAAAAACTTGCTTACAACATAAACATGTCAAATGGGTCAAACTCTGGTATTTCTCCTGTTCAAATTTATTGTCCAATATACTATTTTAGATGGTCACAATATTGCCCAATCTTCAAAATATTACCAATAAAAACGACACGTTAAATTGATCAAATCGTCATAGCTAATAACTGTTTTTATAGGTCAATCTTAACAGATACAGGCCCAACGACGTCCTTATCTGGCAAATCTATTTTATTCATTGAAGGGTTTTTGAAGATCGCCAAACCGATGAAAAAGCTTACCCAGAAGACCAACCAAGTACTTCAGGTGTAAATAAGACTACGTTACAGTCGTTACTACGTATGAAATTAATAAGCATTTTTAGTGCATTAATTTATCCACCAAATAAATGAAGGGAAAAGAACTTACTGTTATGTACTCGACCATATAACAGTCTTTCTCCCTTCCAATATTCCAATGGTCGCCTTTTAATTCTGTTGCTTTTTCTTACACCACCTGTCCAAGAAGTTCCCGCTCCTGCAAAGACAATGAATAAAAATCCATGATTTTGGAAAGAGAAAAATAGTAATAATATGCCGATCAAAAGATTGGCATCAAATATGTGAGTAAAAAGTAGCACCTGCTAGGCTAGGCTCTGACGCCTCTTTTTTAGATCAGCTTTTGATGCATCGGCTTTTGATGCTCTAGTTGTTGTCTTTCTCCTATTCAGAGATGTCTTTGGTTGTTCCTGTATTTCTCAGGGTTAGTCTCTTACACTATGTTGTCAGATTTAGAAAGATAAAAGATGAGGAGAAAGGGTAATATTATTTGTGTGATCTAGGATTAAAAGAAAGAAGCAAAATTTAATGTTTTTGTTTTTGAGTTGGCGAGGTACGGAAAAAAGGGTGACAATCTAACGATTATATACATTTTAACGTTGTTTGGTAATTTAAAAAAAAAAACTTCTATTCCAATTAAAGAAAAGGAGTTTTAAGTTTTCACTTTTATTCTAATTTGTGTAGAAGAAAACGCAAAAGAAAGCTGGCAATTTTAGAAGTATGAAATATTAACTCTTTTTCAATAAAATATCAAAATGTGTTACTTTAGAATTTAGATCAACTAATACTTTAGAAGGCTGACATTTTTTTATAAAATGTGTTACTTTAGATCAAGGGTTGTTTATTTTAAAAGATTATACATTATTAATTTCCCTTTAAATCTAAATCATCCCACATTTGGGGATGAAGGTTCTGCAGAAAATATCACCCAAAATTATCGATCATTAAATGACTTAATAACGCAACAATTAAGTGTTGGTCTTAAGTCTTAACAAGTACTCCGTAAAATTGTGTCAAGGAAGACTCAAGTTCTTGTTAATGCATTACCAAAGTATGACTAATGATATTTACGAATAAAAACAGACAATCTTAAAAATGGTAACCTCATTTTGTTGTTCGGGAACGATATCTGGAATTTGAGCAGTTATGCTTTCATCAGGGTCCTCGATAACAGTAGCATCTGTTTGAGCTGAGAAAGTAATCAATACAGCGAAACTTTTCAGATTGAGTAATTGACATTGTCGGAATAAAAGGGACAAAGATAACAAGATAAGAATATATAATAATACAAATAGAAGCACCTGCTAGGATCTGACGCGTCTTTCTTAAATCAACTTTAGGTGCTCTGATTGTCTTCTTTCGCTTATTCACAGATGTCTTTGGTTGTTCCTGTATTTCTCAGGGTTAGACTCTTACACAATGCCAGTAAATTAGAATGATAACAAAAAAGGGGACAAAAGAACAAAAAAGGGTAAAAATTTTGTGTGATCTAGGGATTAGAAAAAAAATATATGGAATATATTAAATTTTTGCTTTTTCGTGGTTTTAAGTTGGGAGAGAAAGAAAAGAGCTCATAGAAGGATACGATGGTAAAGCTAACCCCTTATACTGTAGGCAATGTTGCAAAAATTGCGAGTTAGTCGACTAGCACGGCGGCGGTCGACCACCTTGTAGCCTGTAATCGGTCTAGGCGCGATTAATCGGTGATTAATCAGTTTTGCAAATTTTATATATAAATTTCAAAGTTACTTGTATGAGATGGATATAACACTTTAAATACACTAAAACTAAAAGAGTTCAAAATCACATTGTTCAAAACATAGACATAGATAACCATCAAGTATCACTTTAACTAGTATTTTACTGTCCAACTTCTTAAACATAAAATCACTTTAACAACTACAAATCAACAAACAATGACATCAAGCTCTTAACGAAGCTTAAAGCCGTGTGCTTGAGACGCTTTCAGGCTATATTTCAGAGTATAGTGCTCACGAATCTCTCGTCTGCGCGCGCGCGCGGGCTCGACTCTGTTTAACTCATGTAGCGCTCGCGAGAAGCTCTCGCAGAAGAAATAATGATGTGCACGGATTCTTTGTGTTCAATTTATATTGCTGGGTAATTTTGTTTGCGCTCTACATAGAGGTTAGAAGAATGTAGAGAATTGGTGCCGAACAAACCAGGAACAATATCTGGAATTTGAGCAGGTCTGCTTTCATCAGGGTCCTCGATAGCATTAGCATCTGTTTGACCTGAGAAAGTAATCAATATATGTTGTCATCAGCAACTACAGTGAAACTTTTCAGATTGAATAAATGACATTGTCGGAATAAAAGCGACAAAGATAAAAATATTTAACAATTCAAATAGAAGCACCTGCTAAGATCTCACTCCTCTTTCTTAAATCAACTTTAGGTGCTCTGATTGTCTTCTTTCGCTTATTCACAGATGTCTTTGGTTGTTCCTGTATTTCTCAGGGTTAGACTCTTACACAATGCTGTCAAATCTAAAATGATAACAAAAAAAGGGAGACAAAAGAACAAAAAGGGTAACAATTTTGTGTGATCTAGGATTAGAAAAAAATAGATGAATATATAAATTTTTACTTTTTCGTGTTAAGTTGGAGAGAAAAGAAAAGAGCTCAAAGAAGGATAACGATGTAAAAGCCATACCCTTATACTAGTAAGTAAGGGTTGTTTGGCGACTATATAAATATTTCTTTTTAAGTGTAATCCTTGATCTTAAGTTGAAAAGAACAAAAAAGAAAGAATGATGTATAACTTCATTTGCGTTCTCGAGTTGGAGAGAAAGAAAAAGAAAGATTATAGCTTTAGAAATAATACTAATATAAACTAGCATATGTTGGTTTGATCATGAGTTGTTTGGTATTTTAGAGAACTTATAAAGTATGTAACTACTCTTTCTAGAATTGTGTTAAGTAGGGTTAAAGTTCTTGGCAATGCTTAGTTACAACTAATGATATTTATTGATAAATTTAAAAAATCTTAAAAAGGTAACCTCATTTGGTTGTTCTGAAACAACATCCAGATTTTGAGCAGGTCTGCTTTCATCAAGATCTTCGATAATATCAGCATCTGTTTGAGCTGACAAAGTAATCAAAACATTTAGTCATCAGTAACTACAGCGAAACTTGTCAAATTGAGCAATTGACATTTCCGGATAACAAGTGATGGATATAACAAGAGAGAATTTTAAGAATACAAACAGTAGCACCTGCTAGGCTCTGACGCGTCTTTCTAACATCAACTTTGGGTGCTCTTTTTGTCGTCTTTCTCTTATTCGCAGGTTTCTTTGGTTGTTCCTGTATTTCTCAGGGTCAGTCTCTTACACTATGTTGTCAAGTTCAGAAGAGAACAAAAAAAAGAGAAAAGAACATAAACGGTAATATTTCTTTGTGTGACCTCAGATTAGAAAGAAAGTCAGGGTTACATCAAGGGTTGTTTGGGAATTAAAAAATAATAATTAGATCTTAAGTTGAAAAGCAAAAAGGAAGATGATGTGTTAACTTTTATTTGTGTTCTCAAGTTGGAGATAACACAAAAGAAAGCTGACAATTTTATATTTAATACTGATCCAGAATAGAGTATATTGATCAAGGATTGTTTTGTAAATTAAAAAAGTCACAAGACATTATCCTTAATGTCCTTTCTCCTCTCTCCCAAAAAAAAGGATGAAATTCAAGAATACAACTCGAGAACACATCTATGTGTTGGTCATAACAAGGAATGATTTGTCATAGAGTTCAAGTTCTGGTTAACGCCTTATTAAATTACAACTAACGATATTCATAGATGAAATATACAATCTTAAAACAGGTTACCTCGTTTTGCTGTTCGGAAACAATATCTGTATTTTGAGCAGGTCTGCTTTCATTGAGGTCCTCAATAATGTTATCTTCTGTTTGAACTGACATAGCAATGAAATATGTAGTCATCAGCAACTAGAGCAAATTTGTCAAATCAAGTAATAGGCATTGTCAGATCACAAGTAATGAAGATAACAAGAGAGAAAATATTAATAATATTGATAGGGTAATAGTTCTCTTTGTTCAACTTATCGTGATGAACCACATGCAGGTGAGCATCCAGTAAAAGATGTGGTTTTTACTAGAAGATGTGGTTTCTAGTTTGCAATTTAGGATCCTAGATCCATTTTATTGGTTCTTTTTGCAGTTTAGGATCCTAGATCCATTTTAGTGGTTCTTTCTCCATAACCCATTTTTCTCCTCTGTGTTCTTTTAGGCTAATAGATCATATTCACATTATTCACCAATAAGTTACATTTTCAAATACCAAATCCACTAGCTCCTACAGATTAATATGCACAGTACAAGACTCAAGAGATAGATGTTATGATGACTGTTGAGCAACATAAATACTTCCTGTGTCAAGACTCAAGAGATGATCTTCTTTGTACAGTGTGATATTACAGTAACTTAATATACCGATTATGTGAGAAATTCAGTAAACTAGAAAGCATCCGGTCAGCAAAAGATGGGCCGGAACAGCAAATACCTGACTGAAAACAATGGGTATTTAGGTCCTCTATTGCAGAGATCTCAACATCTGCTTCTGGTGAAGTGGATGGCACTGCCTTTTCTGACACATCTTTAACCTGTTATGTTCACAGATGGAGCAATTAGTGCCAATAAAATGTAAACCATTAGAACTATAGTAGAAAATAATCAAAATATAGCTAAAAATGAAGCGGTCTAACAGAATAAATGAGTCAAAAGCCACCTATGTGGAATACGGGGGACCCCTGGTGTCAATACCATGGTTTCGATTAAAAAAAAAGGTTGTATTTAGATGCCTACAATATCCAAAATCGTTCTATTTAATAAATTATATTATTACTTTTTAGAACTATATAGACTACGTTATCTATTTAATAAAGAAAAGGACTAGAGTGTTGGCGCTTGGCGGTCAGTCCCTTATAAAAAACTGATCCACATGAAATTTGAAATATTGACCCGAATCAATTTTGAACCATTACTCAGACCGGCTGACCCATCCGTTTTGCCATCTCAAAAGTCAACAATTGTTGTAAAGCAAGTAAAGAGAACTTACAATCTCTTCCATTTCTTGTACAGAGCAGGGATGGCCATTATCAGTAATGTCCTCAACAATTAAATTAATCTTTGTACCAGATGCTGCTTTTTCCACCTCTTCAGCCTGCATATTGCCATCCATAGTATTCAATGCCACACTTTTAGACTATGAAAATATAATGAATAGGGTATGAGAGACCTTACATTTCCTTGTATGCCTCCGTTTTCATTAATAGCATTAGCAGCATAATCAACACCTATGATGCCATCCTTCTCCTTTTCTTCCAAATTATGGCACTGTTCTGAGAGATTGCCAGAATCTTCAGCTGAAGCGGCATGAATGACATCATTAATGGCAGTTTCTGTAACTTCGTTGTCCACTAACGAGCCCAATCCAACCGAAGATTCCTTATACTTCCTTGTATGAGTTGATTGTCCACTATGGGTTTTGGAAATTCCTGTGTGTGACGAATCAATATCGTGAAGAGAGAATGGATCTTTTCCTTCACTTAGTTTTGATTGTTTTCCGAATGTTGAAATTGCAAAGAATGGACTTCTGGGTGGTGTAGGGGAACCTAAAGGAGAAAAACGGTTGTCAGATAATTGTATTTGTATCGCAGGTGTTTTTCCTCTTGAATTATCAAGCGAAAGACGTGTATCAGACAATCTGCTCTGGTTTGGTAAGGTCTTGACTGGAGATACAAAATTAACTTTAGGAATACTATGAAAATCAGGAAGGTTTAATTCGGTTATTTCAGGAGGTTTGGCATTCAAAAATTCTTCCAAATAGGACAATCTGCCCTTGTCATCTAAATTGTCATTATTACAAGTAGACATTAAATGATTAAAGAGCTCATCGACTCTGTCCTCAGTCTCGGTAACTGATCCTGTAAACATAAAAGAAACAAAACCTAGTAAGTTACAAAGCATACGTTAGGAAGTAGCAGAGTATGGTATTATCACCTTAATACTTTTAATCAATTAACTTTTTAACTTCTTCCGCAATGATCGTATCTAGTTATTATTTTAAAAAGCCTAAACTCACCAGCTACTTCCTCTTCCTGAGATTCGCCAGCTATAACAGATTCCTGCTGTGAATAGAAAGTAGGTTGGCTTCCAATATCCTCTTGCAACGTCTCTTGAGCAAATGAAGTATCACTCTCAGGCTGACTGGAGTACACGTGATGCTTATAGCTAGTTTTTCTCCTGCAAGATGAATCCGAGGCTTGCACCATGAGAAGATAACATACAAAACAATTTGGTGAACGCTCTAAACTGAAAATATCAATAATACCGTGGTAGCTCTGGATGCCGTTGCCTAACAGTAGTAGTAGAAACTTTGGCCTCATTTGGATCTTCACCTCTTTGCCTCCTTATTTCTTTTTTGGCGTCTGGAAATCAATTTTAGCGTGGAAAAAAATATTAGTGAGATAAAACTAACATCACTGAACATCTAATTAAAGGTTTAGTGAAGAATAGTGTACTTTCAAGTCTTTCATAGGCAGCAAAAAATTCATCTGGGTCGCGAAGCTGATCCATTTGTAAAGTTGGTTCCAGGATTGTAGAAGAGTCGCTGTCAACAATATTGCATTTTAATTTAACTCCAAAACTCTATACTAAATACTTAAGTTGGACCAAAATAAAGTAGTGCGTATGTATTAACTTTACCTTGCATTGGGCTTCATGGAAAACTTAGCACGCTTCCGGGCCAAAGCTGGTCTTTTCTCTTGAGGGTTTACATTTTCCTTAGTGTTCAGGAGTTCTGTTACCCCATCTTTTACTAACCTTGCTTCCTCTTTATACTTATCAGCATTTTGTAATGCCTAAACAGTGAAGAGGGAATAACAAAATTAGATCACTACAGCAATTGCAATTCTACTGCTCTTGCAATATTTAAAACTCCATCCATATCGTAATAAGAACTTTAATATAACTGAAGCGACCCGTTAAATGTTTCATATCCATCTATCAGTTGACTTGTTTATCAGATTTCATTAGCCTCGATTAGGAGCAGATAAAAGATATACTGCTGGCTAGCCACATAAACTAAAAAACCCGGCTACTGTATTATTTACAGTGCACCATCATACATTCTTAAAAGATTAATTAAATTACGTGTGTTTTGTTAACTTCTGCAATTACATTACTTTTTACAACTCTATTCATTTAAGACCCAAATGTCAAACAAAATACATTTTGCGAACAGTAGAGCAATTTGGTTACATTCGCCTCCAAATCAAAGTCACATGAAACGTGGTACGCTTCGGTACGGGAACGCGAAACGGGTACGCGGTTCGCAGGGGGTACTTTAAAGCGTTCTGTACGAAGGGGGGTAGATCTTCCTATATCGGAGTACGCCCCGGTTCGCTTGGTTCGATGTACCATATAATTGGTTAACGAGACGTACCCTTGAGAATTCTGTCTGTTGTAGGTCTAACGTTGTTGGTTCGAGTATTGGTTTGTCTTCTTTTCAGATATTGGTGCCATAGTTACATGGAACGGGGATCGCTTCGGTACGGGATCGCGGTTCGCTATTTCTAAAAATCCGGTACGACGGGGGTAGGCTCATTCCGGTTCGCTTCGGTCCGGTGTACCATATATTTCGGTTCGGTGTACCAAATACTTTGGTACGGCGTGCATAATAATAATATTGTTTAGTTTCATATATATTTATACATTTACAAGTCATAACTTATAAAAAAACTTGCAATGTAATAATATTGTTTAGTTTCATATATATTTATACCCTTTCTGAAACATCACATCTTAAGTTTAATCCTAACTCTTAGACAAAAGTCACAAACAAAAGTCAAGTCTTTAAAAAACTTTATATTATCCTAGTAAGCATAACACAATCCCACAAACAAAAAAACAACTATCAAACACACTTCTTATAAAACACACAGATCTGGTTCAAACTCAAACTAAAAAACACACACACTTTCACCTTCACTGTGTGCCCATTTTCCATATCCATTTTCCATCAATTTCAGTCCAAGACAGCTAACCCACATCTTAAATCACCATCCAATCAAAACCCATATCACCAATTTCCCTAATTCACACATATAACCAGAAAACCCTTTCATATCTCATTACTGTGTAATACATGGCCATCAAATGCGTTTTCAAGGCCTATAAATCACCGATTTGCTAATTGTTGGATGGCTGATTTGATGATTCTTGGATCGCCGATTCGGTGTGATTGGGAACGATGATGGGAACGACGATGGGAACGATTTGGTTCGCGATCCACGGCAATCCAGATCGCTACCGTACCGCGATTGGGATCGCGCGTACCAGATCGAAAATCGCCAAGGGTTTGGCGATCCCTGTGACTATGATTGGTGCATTTTGAAATGAGTTGGAGATGTTGGTGTTTGTGGTGGAGAGGTGAAAAAGTGTAGGATGGTTTGAAGGGTGAAATGAGGTGCTGCTGCTGGGGTGGCTTTGTTTTGGGACGGCAAGTGAGTCGAAAAGCTGCTGAAGCTGCAAAAGGTATTTTTAGGTTTGAATGGGTTGAGCAGAAGAATGATCAAATGAAGAGGAGCATGGAAGAGGATATGCTGATGTTTAGATTCTGAGATTTTGGATTGGATAAAACATGTGCTTTGGAAACGGCGAATCAGCGATCCAGACTCCGAGATCCCACGAGATCCGAATGTCGAGATATCGTACCGCGTTGGGTTACGAACGATACCCGAAACCGAAACTCGGCGTCACGAGTTTCCTGACATTCGCCTCCAAATATGTCGTAATTGATACTTTAGCTCCAAATAATCAACATTTACTAAATTTTAAGCTCAATCTTACAGCGTTAAGCTCAACTAACATTCGGATGCTAACTAAACCTAGCAATCAAATCAATACACCCTCATGTATGTATCTATATATGTACGACACTGCATCATGATAACTTATAGCTCCAGACAATCATATCGCCCAAACATTTTCTTAATCAAACTAACATGTATACTAACGTCTTATAACAAAACACTTCAATCAACGCTAGTCAACTCCTACACAACAATTCCGACAAATAAGCTAAACAGATGATTTAACATCTCATAACCTAAACTCAATTCATTACAAGGTAACCTCGTAGTTTTACTACATGCCAACTAAAAACTAACACACATCGCGTCTCATAACCCGGAAAACTGTAAAGTAACTAGATAAACTCATATCGTGCCACGTAACGGAAGACCATAACGTAACTAAACTAACTCATATCTCATCTCGTAACCTGAAAACCGTAACAGAAAACCGTAACATAACTAAACACTCATATTGCATCTCGTAACATAACTAAACTAACTAATATCGTGTCTCGTAACCCAAAAAACAGAACGAAAACACTCTAACCAACAATTAACACTAATCACAACTCCATAACATCATCAATCAAATCGATAAGCAACAAATCGAATAAAAAACACTTTAAACATCACAAATCACAACAATAAGCAAAAAAGATATACAAAAAGTATACCATAGAACTCATGAACTGATGAATTGACTCGATATCTTTCGATTTAACCGCATCTCTCGAATCACAAAACGTTCTAGAGTTGAATGGTAAGACCTTAACTAGATTAGCTCATACCACATTTCCTAACGAATAGCATTAATGTAACTAAACTAACTCGTATCGCAACCCGAAACACCAAAGGAAAACACTCTAACCAGCACTAATCAACTCCTAACGACAACAATTAACACTAATCGCAACTCAATAAGCAATAAGGAAGCCTAAAAATCAAATAAAAACACATTAAACATCTCAAATCGTAACAAATAAGCACCAAATAAACAAAAATGATACCATTTCACTCATGAACCGAAGAATCGCATAGATATCCTGCGATTTAACGGCATCATTCAAATCATAAAACGTTCTAAAGTTGAGTAATAAGATCGTAACTAGATTAGCTCATACCACATCTCCTAACGAAAAAACAGCAACATAACTAAACTAACTCCTATCGCGTCTCCTAACATAACTAGATTAACTCTTATCGCGTATCATAACAAAAAACCTAAAATAACTCATGTCACATCTCTGTAACAATAAACCTAAACTAAACTAACTCATATCGTGTCTCGTAACGAAAAAACATAGCCTAACTAACTAAACTAACTCATAGCGCGTCTCGTAGCATAGCTAAACATACTCCTATCGCATCTCGTAACAAAAGACCTAAACTAAACTAACTCGTATCGCGTCTCGCAACGAAAAACCGTAACGTAACTAAACTAACTCATAGCACGTCTCATAGTATAACTAAACTAACTCCTATCGCATCTGGTAACAAAAAACTCAAACTAAACTAACTCATAGTGTGTCTCGTAATGTAACTACAATGGCTTTTATCGCGTCTCATAAAAAAAACTAACATAAACTAACTCATATCGCCTCTCATAACAACCATAACGTAACTAAACGTAATGCGCGACTCGTAGCATAGCTAAACTAACTCCTATCGCATCTCGTAACAAAAAACCTAAGCTAAACTAACTCATATCGCGTCTCGTAACAACTAAACTAACTTATAGTGTGTCTCGTAATGTAACTACATTAGCTTTTATCGCGTCTCGTAAAAAAACGTAACATAAACTAACGCATATCACCTCCCATAACAACCGTAACGTAACTAAACGTAATGCGCGTCTCGTAGCATAGCTAAACTAACTCATATCGTGTCTCGTAACGAAAAACCATAGCCTAACTAACTAAACTAACTCATAGCGCGTCTTGTAGCATAGCTAAACTAACTCCTATCGCATCTCGTAACAAAAAACCCAAACTAAACTAACTCATATTGCATCTCGTAACAACTAAACTAACTCATAGTGTGTCTCGTAATGTAACTACATTGGCTTTTATCGCGTCTCATAAAAAAACCTAACATAAACTAACTCATATCGCCTCTCATAACAACCTTAACGTAACTAAACGTAATGTGTGACTCGTAGCATAGCTAAACTAACTCCTATCGCATCTCATAACAAAAACCCTAACTAAACTAGCTCATATCGCGTCTCGTAACATTGCTAAACTAACTCCTATGGTGTCTCAAGACTCTAATTAGCACTAACCTAACCCTAACAGAGAATTTAACACAAATTAATCAAATTAGAGCGATTAAAAACACGTTAAACATACCAAATCGTAACAATAAGCACTATATTGATCAAAATGATACCCTAGCAGTCATGAAGCGATGAATCGATTCGACGTCCTTGCAATTAGCCGCATCTTTCGAATCGCCGAATGTTTTAGGGAAGAGCGATAAGATCGAATCGCCTTTGAATGGATCGATTAGGTTCATTTGTTAGTGTTTAGTTGCATGAACACGAAACCCTAGGAATTGGTTGAGATGTGAATTTGGGGGGTTTTGAATTTGGAGTGTGTTTGGTGAGGGGCGGGGTTTATGTTACATAAGCCCAATTTTGTAAATTTATGATTTATGATAAACTTATATAACCCATTAGTTTTAAAATAAGTAATAAAATTATGCTTATATTTGATTTCGGCGTATATTTCATAAACCTCAATTTTCGGGTTTATTTTAAGACTTAATTTATTATATCTATAAGCATCCAAGTCTCAAAATAAGTCAAAAAATTGAGGTTTATGCTTCATAAACCGAAACAAACACCTTCCAAGTGAGTGAAAATGATGGGGGTTTTGTTTGGATTTGTTTTTCACTTTTTTTAAAAGGTAAAAGTGCGGTGGCTCAAGCTAAATTAGGGGTGAGCAGAAAAACCGTATAAATCAAAAATCGAACTGACTGAAAACAACCGAATCGAACTAATAATCAAACCGAATTTGCCAAAACCGAACTCGAACTAACAAAATTGTGTTTTCTGGGTTAAGATATGGTTTTGGAGCAAATTAGAACCGAAAACCGAACATTCCATATAAATATATATAATATATATTATATAATATATATATTTTATATATCATTCCCTATATAAAACAAGTTTGCCTTGAATTATATCTCTTTTCAAAAGTCTATTAAAACTACATGTGGCAATAAAACATATCCAACGGACCTAAATGAAAGTTGCCTTTTAACAAAAAAAATAAACACATATGTCATCCATTAAGATCATAAAACAAAAACCCTAACTGATAAAAACACAACCGCATCTTAAAAAAATCAATTGCAATTCCTAACAAAAAGCAACTCCAAATTAATCGATTGTTGATGAATTTATCTTCCAAAATCGATGAATTTATCTGCAAAAAACAATCATCAAATGTGTAACACAAATTCGTCATTTCATTTTATTATTGTTTTTAAAGGTGTTCCATTGCATATTCACATCAGTGATAAATCGAATAAGTTATGTTGGTTTTGCAGTTAATGAGTTTGATCATGAGGGACTGAAGAAGCGTTGTAACAACTATCAAAATTTGAGAGCACACATGAGGGTGACTGAATCGAATGTACTCAAAGGTCAATACCTATTGGTAAGTAAAAAAATAATTATGAGCATTGTGTCTATTTTAATGATTATTAAACTTGCATTTGAACAATGTTTATGTAATGCAACATAATCATGCAAATAATTCAGAATCGTATAAAGGTATGTAATAAATTTACGATTGTTGGTCTTTTATGCAAACAAAATGGTATGAAGCGTCATTATCAGGAATGTTAAAATATTTACATAGGATATGTATGTTAAATATGTAAGCAGCACTTCTTGCAAATGAAGCCACAAATACAGAAGGGTTCGAGTTTAGTCCTGAAGCAAGAGCTTAAGCAGACCTCAAATTCACATATGTTGTTACATGTCAGATATACGGAAACACGACTCGAAGCTGACTTGATAGGCACGCAAAAATCCTGGTATTTTTTGTATTTTCTCTATATGGGCATATGTATGCGAAGTTTCTTTATCTCAACGTAGCGAAGTAAGAAACCTCTGTTTAACCAAGCTACTTCTCAAATGGCGATTTAAGTCAATATTTTGGATCCTTTGCAGAAGTGCCCTGGACATTAGAATAACATTTAAAAACTGTCTTTCAAAAAACAGGTATGTTAAGTTAGAAAACAATAACATTTAGAAGTTGTCTTTTAACTAATTGTTGTACATTGCAATTCCTAACAAAAAGCAATTCAAATGGCGATTTAGAATAACATTAGAATAACAAAAAGCAATTCCTAACAAAAAACAATAACTTATTGTTGGATCCTTTGCAGAAGTGCCCTGCACATTAGAATAACATTTCAAATGGCGATTTAAATCAATATCAATTCCTAACAAAAAGCAACTCCAAATTAATCGATTGTTGATGAATTTATCTTCCAAAATCGATGAATTTATCTACAAAAAACAATCATCAAATGTGTAACACAAATTCGTCATTTCATTTTATTATTGTTTTTAAAGGTGTTCTATTGCATATTCACATCAGTGATAAATCGAATAAGATATGTTGTAGTTTTTCATTGAATCAATTTTTTGTTTTGTTTAATATGGTGCTTTTTCATTTGATCAAAATAGGATTTAGATATGTGTTGTTTAATTTAGGGTTAAGATCTACTTTTGAGATATGCAAGTCTAAATTGATGTGAGTATAAGTACAAGGTCCCACAAGTTATGGTTATCAAAGCTAAAATATATGCTCATTTTTTAAAAATGGTTGATTTAAATTTTTTTGCAATGGATCTTGCAACTGTTATTGGGAAGTCTGTAGTATTAGTGGATTTAGAGAATTCTCAAAGACGTAAGCATGCCCTAAAGGTTGTTTTTTTGTTAGACAAAAAAATATCATTCAATAACAAGGAACAAGTAAGCCATTGCTAAATTTTTTTATCAGCATACCTAACTTCATGGCTTATCGGGCTCGATAAAAATGTGGATTTCTTATCCAACTTATATGTCTTTATTCATTTTGTGAAGTTACAAATGGGTACAAATCTTCTCCATTTTGATTTTTGTAAGTGGACGAAAACAAGGTAATATGAATCTATGTTTTACTATAAACCCATTCGTAGGTAGACGGGTTAAAAATATTGTCTCTAAAAGTATTTATATCTATCTGATGACTTATTTCATTGATAGGTTATAGGTACGTATTCGATAAAGCGAGAACACATACTTGATCTATTATTTGGTATTAGGTGAAGCCTGGGCGGATAGAACTAGAAGGTAATGGTTTATGCATGGGCATAACTGTGTATATAGTTGTATGAGATTCTTTGTATTTGAACGTGTATTGTTATTTATTGAATTAGTTCAAGATATTCTCATAAATGACAAATTGCTAACTTCCCATGTAAATCTAGAAAATAAAGTTTCTTAAAAAGTTTGTAAATATGGTATTTTGCAGGTCCAATAAGAATATATAGCTCGAATAAAAGAATCAAGATCTCAACATTATGAGGGGTGTAGGCATCTCTAGAGGACCTGAGAATGGACAAGGTATGTACCATTACCGCATTCAAACTGCTTTTACTTGAATGAGAGCATAATTGTGATTTTTGATTCAATAAATGTCTACGAAGGTGGTGAAGTTGCTTTAGGAATCTCTGGAAGTGGTGAACTTGCTGAACCATCCATCATGCTTTTACTATTAGGACTTTTGTTGGACTTAAGAACAAATGAAGGTACTACTTAGAAAACCCAATATTTTTCTCCATTCTTTTATATGTGAACATCATTCAAGTGTAAAGCGTAATGTTAATATGATGAACACCATTTAGTACTAATGTAAATGTAATGTACTGGTATGATATAAAGGAAGTGGTTCTATGAAACTTCTAACAAAATAAAGGAAGGAGTTTGATTGTATTGGCTACCACATAAAAAGTATTATTGTTTTTAGTATTTTTTTTTTTAACAATCTGAGTAGTTTTTAAGATGGAGATATAACATATAGTCCTAAATCAACAACTTTTTCTAGATCAAATGATTGTTTATTAGAGTTGGCCAGATGCTAATTTCGTATGCAGAGTGAGTACTTGATTAATGGATATTGATGTTTAGCTTAATGTTATTAATTGTATTTTTTTTATATACAGCACATAGGTGTTTAAAGAGTGCATATATCATATGAGAACAAAGCTGGAATGCTATTAAAGAAACCTTTAGTTTTTTAGGATGTGTATACTTATAAAGTATGTTTACCTCACCAATATAGTTTTGTAGATTGATCATCATATTGGGGATGCTGCTAACAATGGGATCTATGAAGCAATGTGAAACGAGCTTTGGTCTACTGTCAATTTTCAGGTAGAAGTGTAACAGGTCTACCACTATTCTTAATATTATGATTCTTCAACAAGTTTCTTACTACCTTAATTTTACTTGAATAATTAAAAGCATGGCAAGAAAGCCTTATGCATTATCTATTCAGAACATGAACTTTAGTATTTGTTTTTGGTTAATGGACTGAATTTTGAAGCACTGGATCACTTACTTCTTTTATTTATAGCTGGAGCCATGTGGTCAATATGGGTACAACATTATAAGGGATGTGCTTCTTGAGTCGAACAACAATGTTAATGCACCAAGAGTTTCATACCCCTGAAAAGTTTAGATTCCATAACCCTCTATCTAATGTTGCTAAATTTTTGAGTCGGGTTACTGTCAAAATGAGATTTTTATGAATAAATCCATTTTGTGATTGTATGCATTACCCTTGGTTTGGTTTTTGCCATTTTTGCATATTAAAATCCAAAACCCTTCTTAATCGATATATGTAAAAAAGTTGCACTGAATTGTAACCTAATATTCTTTGCAATGATATTTAATTAAATGTTTATATATATAAATAAAAAAAGATGGATAAATTTTTGTTTCGCACTTATAATTAATAGTGTAGTTTTGACCCATTGTAGTACTATAAAAGCTTCATTATAATTTCTATTATATGAACCATATTTGATTAACAATATAAGTTATATATCAAATTAGATGTTTTAGCAATGTTGTCCCTAATAAAGTTTTAATCGTTACTTTTTATCTATCTGCCTTATAGCAAGATTAACAATGTAAGCTTTGTATCGACGTAAGGTTATCGTTTTTAGCATGATTATATAAATCTTTAGTATATGTGGCTATATAAAGAACTATTTGTATATCCTATATCTTGATAAATAGTTGCAAGTGAATTAGATGTTATTATGTTATCTTTCCAGGTTGGAAGCACCAGAGCATTATGAAACATGCCTTGCTATGTGTTTGTGAAAAATGTAAGACATGCTATGTGTGATTTGGATGAAAACTTTGATGTTAATGGAGAAAAAGGAAGATAACCTATATATTTACAAACAATAAAAGGATTGTATTTAAAACTACATTGCCATGTTTGCTCCTTCCGTATCTTTTAATTACTTCTATATTGAAAAGAAAATCTTAATTTGTTCTCACTACGAAGAGTACAAAAGAGTCCATGTCAACGAAGAGTGTTAACATGAGTAATTTATGAGGAATTAAGTTAGGCCAATGATAAATGGGTGATACTTTTCATCCCTATAAGGTATATCAAATTAAATAATGTCACACCCCCAAACGGGGCCTGGACGGAATCACGTGTCCGGGGGCGTGACGTCATAATATACATCACACAAGATACAAAGAACGACCTCTAAGGGTACGTTTGAAAATCCAACATCGTTGCATTAATTTAAAATAGTTAAGGTTTTACATAAGTTCAAAGATAATATGCGGAAGCGAATAAAAGGTTTTAAAGTTTGACAACGATGTTAACATAGATATTAATAAATCTTGAAAATCAGCCCAAGGCATGGCAACACCATAAAGCAAGCAAAGACATCCATAGCTAAGCACCTGAGAAAAACATGCTAAAACATCAACATAAAGTTGGTGAATTCATATGTTTGAATTTAGTATTAAAAGTGGACCATAAGTTCACAATACGCACGTGACAGTTATAACAGATACAACTTCACATAAAAAGTATTTACTGTTGCGCTAAGCTCATGACACTGAGGCTCAATTCAGCATATTATATGCCAAACAAGATATTAATTGCCCTACAGGCATCTGACCAAGATAAACTAATGAAAGCCGACATGGTATATATCCATTTGTTCGTGTTTCCCGAATCTAGTAAGCGCTACTTACCCGAATAGGGATAATTAGTCCCAATAGATCTATTTACAACATTCGCACTCACTCAACCGGTCCTCCGGTTAAGAAATTAACGGTTCATGATAGTTTAGGCATTAGTGGTATATTCGCAACTTAGGCAACACGTAATCAGGAAAAGGCAACGTAAAGTAACTGGGTCCATAGTTTAAAACAAGCAATGTTTCTCACCCCAAAGTAGTAAAGTAAAGATAGTAAAAACGTAGGGCTATGAACTCACCTTTAGCAAATAGTGGGATAAATATCAATGAAGAGATATAATGCCAAGAGGTCCTACTTGAGACCTAAATCAATGATGCGTCTTAGAAAGACGAAAAGTATACGAAACTTGAACGAATCGTTTATGAGAGAAAAAGTCATCCATGAGTGTTTGTGCTTTGACTTAGTTAACAAAACGTGACTAAATAAAATTATAGAGTTTTTCGTTAAGTTTCGGCGTTAATCCAAAAATTACCATTTTTAGTAAGTTTCTATTTTAGGAAAGTTTTTAGTTTTGGGACGTTAATACTATCCCCTATATGTGCTTGATTGAAGGTTTTTACACTAAATATATAATATATAATAAAATATAAAATATATTTAATCCAAAACAACTATCAATGATACCGAGAAGTAGTATAGAATTTTCCCGGGTCGTTTATCCCCAATTTCGCTAATGTTATAAAAGCTCAAAATATCTCGAAAGTGTCCGAAAACCCATTTTACTATTCACATTAGCAACTATTCATTTGGCTTTGCCGAAAAATGTTTCATGTTTCATTTGGCTATAACTTGGCCGTTTTAAGTCCAATTTTAGTGTGCGATATATGAAAAAATATCTATTCGAAACGAGCTCTCCAAAAACTACTTTTACACCTAATGAAAACATTCCTGAATCGCTCAAAAACCTCAAACATTTTCGGATCAGTAACATCAAATTTTCCGCAAACGCTTCCAAAAAATCACAACCAAACTTCACAATAGTGCCTAGTCTAGCCTAATCTCCATTCACAACCAAACCACAATAAACCACATCTAAAACTATCCTAATCCCTTCATTTCTACTGTTGTAACTCTCATCCAACACTCTTCTCACCAAGAACATATTATTTAACTAGTGAAACAAAGTAACATAATTATTTATTAAAGTTCGATTTTTGTTTTTTATACTTTTCAATAATTAAAACATCAACATAAGATGTAAGGATCTTGTAACATAAATGAAAGAACATAAGTAAAACCACTAGAAAAAGATTCCAAGACACTACAAGAATGAAAACAAGTAGAGAAATCACAAGATCTATACTCCTAAAATACTAGATCTAAAAACCCATCAACAAATCTTGAAACCCGAGTTTATAAACTCTTGAAGAACCCTTGAAATCAAGAACCAATACTCAAACCACCTTAATGTTCTTAGAAATGAACCTAGTATACTTGGATCTTGCTAGAAATCAAAGATATAGAAACCTTATAAGGGGTGTTTGTTAGCCGTGAGTTAGGGAGAGGGGGAAAGAGAGATGTGAAATTTTGATGAGGCTTAAAAAAATAAAAATGACCTAGGTTGAGTTATGATTAACTATTTATAGGCCAAAAGTTAGGGTTTTTAGTCACCGCATGACCAAGTAAGCAACCAACACACACCAAAAGTGTGTGTGAGTGTGGCTCGGCTAAAACAACCACAAGGACCATTTGGTTCATTTTTTTGGGACCATGGTTCATGTATTAGGTCTTAGATTTAAATTTTCAAGTCAAAGGGTGCATGAGTCCAACAAAAGATCACATGTTCTAGTCTTCCCTAAGTTCTTGTGCATGAGAATGACATTCTCATATGTCACTTTCACACACATGTACTAGTTTTATAAAAGATGCTCTTGTATTTAATTTAGGATTCAAAGTGTTTTGGTTTGGGGGTTTAGGCGTCTGAATTATGACAAGAGGAGAGAGGGCGAACAAAATTTTTGGCTTATGAACATGAGATGGACAATAACTAAAGTTTACACCAAAAGATTTTGGGTTTCCGGGGTTCCGTATAGGTCAGAAAACGCGAAAAATGTATTTTTACACACGTAAAGCGAAAAATAAACACCCGGGAGTGAACGTAAAACTACAAAACACTTAAAAAGATAAAAATACCAATAATATCTAAACTAATCAAAATCTGAAGTCGGAACGCGTCTGATGACGTTTTTCAGATTTACGCGGGTTAACTTCCCGGTAAACCGCCAGATTCAAACGTAACATATAAAAGTAAAAAATAATTGTCAAAAAAGTTTAAAATATTGACCTGAAATTTTTGGGGTGTGACATTCTTCCCCCGTTAAAGAAGCTTTGTCCTCAAAGCTTAAGACGTGGACTAAGGATTAACGAAAAGATGAGGGTACTTTTTCTTCATTTGATCTTCACGCTCCCAAATAAACTCGGGCCCTCGTCTCGAATTCCAATGGACCTTCACGATTGGAATGCGGCTTTGCTTTAGCCGTTTAACTTCTTGATCCATAATTTCAACTGGTTCCTCAATAAAATTAAGCTTGTCATCAATCTGGATCTCATCCAACAGAATAGCTAGTGGTTCGTCTACGAAACACTTCTTCAAATTGGAAACATGAAAAGTGCCATGAACTCGGCTTAATTGATCTGGTAGTTCAAGTCGATAAGTAAGAGTTCCACTTTAGCAAGAATCTCGAAAGGTCCAATATAGCGAGGGTTCAGCTTCCCCCGTTTTCCGAAACATATCACCCCTTTCTATGGCGATACCTTCAACATCACCTTATCTCCAACCTCAAATTCTAATGGCTTACGTCTCCTATCGGCATAGCTCTTCTATCTATCTCGTGCAGCTTGAATATGCTTCTTGATCTAAATGATCTTCTTAGTTGTTTCATGAACAATTTCCGGACCAGTGAGCTAGGCGATCGGAATTTTCGCTAGTAGAGAGCAATCAAACTGTGTAAAGCTTTGATACCAGTGTTATAACTTTGTTGAAGAAACACCAGCCAAAGTAAGGTGATCTATCCTAACCTTTACCCAAAATCAATCACACAAGCACGGCAACATGTCCTCCAAAGCTAGATGGTTCTCCTCACTCAACTATCCGTCAGCGTGTTGATAAGCCGTACTCAATCCAATTTGAGTACCTAGAGCTTTGTTTTAGAGATTGCCAGAAATGAGATGTAAACTTACTGTCTCGATCAGAGATAATCGAAACCGGCATTCTATGCCTCGAGACTAGTTCCTTTAAGTATTATCTCGTCAACTTCTCCCTTGAGTCGGTCTCCTTCATAGGTAAGAAAATGAGCAACTTTGTAAGTCGATGTAAAAGCAAATACCCAAATTAACATCTTGACCAGACGACGTCCATTGGTACTTGGTAATGAAATCCATTTGTGATTACTCCCACTGATTCCATACTGGGATCATAAGGTTTAACCAACAAACCGGATTTTTTTTGCATTCGGCCTTGACTCATAGCACAAGTCACGGCACATACTGATGTAGGTGGCAAATCTCAGCTGGTAACTTGGTAACTTTCTTAATTACTCTCGGGAGTATATTATTTTATATTATATTTTACGTGTATAAAATTACGCAATCAATTGAATATTTTGACTTATGTGATTCATGCATAATCAACTCTCTTAAGTCACCAAAACAGGGTATCCAACTTATATTCCTCAAACATAACGTTCCATCAGCACGGGGTTCAAGATCCTTAATCATACCACCCAAATCTTCGGTTCCATAATTCTCTTCCTTTCTTGCCTCAACCTGAGCATTTAAAATTTGCACAGGAAGATTCAGACCAATCTTCAAAACCAAAGCTCGAACTCGTAGTGGCTTCATCCGTTCCTTTCGGCTCAAGGCATCCGCCACCACGTTCGCCTTTCCCGAATGATAACGAATTTCGCAGTCATAATCGCTCAACAGCTCTAACCATCTACGTTGTCTCATGTTCAACTCTTTCTGATCTAGAATATGTTGCAAACTCTTATGATCAGTGAACACAACGCATTTCGTGCCGTACAAATAATGTCTCCACATTTTGAGAGCAAACACTAAAGCTCCTAGCTCTAAGTCATGCGCAATATAATTCTTGTTAGGTCTTGTTTATATTGAATCATACATGAAAGCTTAGAGATAATAGTAGAGGATGGCAAGTATTTAATTTTCAAATGATATAAAATGGAGGGAAAAATGGAAAAGATTATTACAAGGCTTACCCTTCTAATGGTGATTAGGAGGGGTATTTATAGGAGAGGGAAGGAAGCTTTCCTTCCTTTATTTTTCTAATGTTTCACTTCTAGTCCCTATACTTTGGTAATTATGCTATTTCTTTCTTTTAGCATAATAAACCTTATTACAAGCTACTTTATTCTTAACAAAATAAAGACTAATGACTAAATATAATTAAACCACATAATCGGCACTTTTTATGAACCTAACAATCTCCCCCTAAGGGTCGATTATTCTAGGCGTTCCCTTCGTGGTCCAAATGGTCTTCCATTCACATACGTCTCCCATTTTCTCATCTGGTTGCGATACTTCAATCTCACTTTAATTTCTTCTTTAAACAATTTCAGATACTCAACCTCATCTTTGATGAGATCTCTTTGTATATAGCCATACTTAACATCATTATTGTAACTCTTTAGACCTTCTAATACTCTGTTTAGTGTTGCATCACAAAACTTATGAATCTCTAAATATCTCATCACCCTTTTCTCTTTCTTGCTATTCTTGTATATTATTCTATGCACGGGCTCATAGATGATGGAGAACATTTTGTGCTTTTCAATTCCTGGAAAAGATATTGTTGGTGCAGTAAGATTAACTTTCTGTTGATAACTTTCTATTCCAAGTTGAAAATCATGCACTCTTTCCTATATCACTGAACTTCTGATGAAAACTGATAAAGACCACAGCATACCTGTTTCTGCATAATCAGGTACCTTGCCATGCATGATCAGCAAGTACATATCCTCAATATCATTCTTATTGAGATTCTTGTAATCAGACTCAATAATTGACACTATGCACTCATTGGCTCTTCTTGCAACTATCTCTGTGATGAACTTGTGTTCATGGCTCAGTTCCCAGTACGTCTTGATAACATGAATGATCTTTGAATTCGAATAAACAACTTCCTTTGGTTTTCCAGGCTCTTTCTGCCTATTTATGTAGAAGATCTTTGCATGAGGATTCTTCTAATGTTCAACACCATATCGAGCATAAGGATTAAATTTCTTTACACACTTATTCACCCATCTGGAAGTCCGTTCTTCGATATCAACATTATTGAAGATAATTGCATGAAACTTGTGAAGTGACAACACTATCTTCTCAGGCCCTGAAATTCCTTTCTTCAAATACAAAAGATCTTGATTTATCAGAGACAATGCTAGAGCTTCAGGATCTCTCTAACAGCTTTGAACTAAAGGTGTGGTCTTTCGTGGATGTGGAGAAGCAAGAATTTCCTTTCTGCTTCCCTAAACAATGTCACTCTTCAAGAAATTCTTCATCTGATCAATGTAATATTGATGCTCATCTCCTGAAGTACATCTTTATCTCAACATCTCATCAGCAATTTTCTTTAGCTATGCCTCATTAATGGTCAGTGACACTTCTTCTATGATATCTTGTGATACTTGCTTTGTTAGTATTTCATCATCATCTGAAGCATAAGACTCATTCTAAAAATCATAATCATCTGTTTGCTCTTGATTCCTTGAAGATGATTGACCTTGTTCTTTTTCATTGACTTGTCCAGACGACTCTCTAGTCACATGTGCTTCATACTCAGATGTCTTCTGCCACTTTGTACTATTCTCCCCCTCAGGATGAGCATCATCATGAGGATCATCCTGATCTCTTGGGCGAACGACAGGAGTTCTACAAGTAGTCTGAGGTACCTGAAGTGTCTCAAATTTCATCTAAAGTGCCAGCCATATTGCTATGTCTCGTTGCTGCAACTGAGGATCGTCTTTCATTGATAGATACAGTTGATATTGTTGTTCTGGAATAGATGTTGTTTGTGTTTGAGCTGGATGAACATGAAGAATATGTCCAGACATATAACTTCTTACAAACGCATCAACCAAAGAAGGAATGTTAGTATCAATTGCATTTTGAATCTGTGAGGAAATTCCAGTCTGTAATTTCCCACGCTCTTGTAACATAGCTTTAGCAATCATCTTATCTGTCTCTTCTTTATTCTGTTGCCTTTCCAAAAGCAGCCCATTTGCAACATACACTGGAACTTGAACTTTAACCTGCTCAGGAACTTGCTT
>BQNB010018385.1:0-13144 GCA_026074375.1 Tanacetum coccineum | reverse complement strand
TTGATGATGAAATAACCCTGCACACGTGTTACTTGACCCTTGAATTACCCACTCAATCCCTCAATTTCAAAAAGCCCTTTGTTTTGATAGTGTGGTAAAAGGTTAGGGATGGTGAATAGTAACCATGGCTTCGCGCTTTTTTTTATAACTATGAAACGGGTAAAAGTTTTAAACTTTGCGAAAGTGACACATTTGGCCCTTGTGGTTGGTTTATAAAGGACCTAGGTATAAAAGGACTTTCATATTTGACAGAAATGGTCCTTGAGGTTTATGAAAAGGTAAATGGGCTAGGGTTTTGGGCTAAGGATTGGGCTTTGGATCCGGGTAGGGCCCATTTAGAGGAGGGGATAATTTTGGACTTTTGTGAGAGTTGAGGGACCAAAGTGAAACATTTTGAGGATTTGTCCTTTTGTGTTTGACTTAGTTTGACCATCTTTGACTGACTTTTGATTTTTCTTGGCTGATTTTGATTGAGGCTTGACTTTTCTAGCTTCGGCTTTGTACTCTTTTGATTCTCGTGTCCGTGCTTGCCCGTTTTTTGACTGTTTTCTTGTGATTTTTGACTGATCCACACCTGCACACATAAAACACAAATACAAGTATATTTTTGCCATTTTTGATCTGTTTTGGGTTTAATTGGGTCATTTTAGGTACAAAACGGATATGTGTATACTACACTTATCATGTTGTTTGAGGGGAGGTTAATTAAGATTGGATGAAAGGGAATGTATCATTAAGCAGAAGTGGGTGAAGGGTCAGGACAACCCACTGATCCCCAATACACATCCACATCTGCTCAACTCTCTAATGAAGAACCAATCACTGTTTTATCATCATCTCAACTAAAAAAGACCCACAAACCTAGGAAAGCCAAAAGGACCACTAAGATATCTCAGTCTAGTGGACCTATTCACCTTTTTGCAGATGAGACTGTCTATAAGGAGTGGGAAGACAGAATGGAAAGGGCTGTCACTACTGCTTCTAGCTTAGAAGCAGACCAGGACAGTGGTAACATAAATAGGACCCAATCTATGGCAACACTTAATGAGCCTTTTCCTCAGGGAACTGGTTCAGGTAGTGGTCCCAGGTGTCAAGTTACCATATTAGGGGGGGGTACAGAAGCTCAAACTAGGTTTGTGGCTGCATCTAAACAGTCCAATGATCTACCTCTCTCACGAGTTAACACACTTGGAAGTGGAGAGGACAATACGAAACTAAAGGAATTGATGGAACTTTATACAAAACTGTCTGTAATTGTGAGCAAAAAGAAAAGAGAGATGTGTGAATAAAAACAAACAGAGTAATTATTGGAGAAAAAGTTATTTGGGTTTGCTTACCAGTATCTACTTTCTATTCATGGGTTGTACATAAATATGGATCCTCATGAATTCTCACATGTCTATCTAGTTGTTTCTAGTGTGCTTGTGATGAATAGAGGCATGTTGGTGTATAATTATTGCAGAAAGAGTTAATACTGTTAGACAACTCTTAGTACTGGTGAGCAGCAGTTAGTACTGCTAGGCCAAATATTAATACTGCTAGGCTTAACTTAGTACTGCTGGGCTACCGTTAATACTGTTTGGAGCATAACAGATTTTTGGCAATTAAATATAGCCGTTGAGATATTTCTGCCAAATATTTCGCTTATAGGGGTCTATAATTTGGATAATTCTTGATCTTTCTTTCCCTTATAAGCTTTCTTCAAGATAAAGATTCAATCTTATTCAGTCGGTCCAAGCAAAACCTTAAGCGCTTTCTATATAAAATCTCAATTGCTTTCACCCAACACACATAACTTTCAAACGCGTACCTAAACCCAACACTTAATTCGAATCTTGCTGTTTCAACTGCTTTCATAATCTACAATGGCAAATTTGAAGTACTGTGATCAACACAACATGGTTGCTCTCTTGGAGAAAACAGATGGAAGTGAAGGCTTTCATCAGATAGTGGATTTTCTAAATGCTTCTCACATCAGGTTTGCTCTCTCTGAAAATCCTACTATCTATGATTCTCACATCAAACAGTTTTGGCAGACTGCTACTGTCAATACACTTGATAATGGGGAACAAGAAATAACTGCCACAGTCGATGGTCATGTTAAAACTGTTACTATAGCATCTGTTAGGAAATATCTCTAATTAGCAGATGCTGGTGGTCTCAGTTCATTACCAAATACTGAAATTTTTAACCAACTCTCACTGATGGGGTATGCCATTACTTCTGATAAATTAACTTTTCAAAAAGGCCATTTTCCCCTCAGTGGAAGTTCATGATCCATACCATTCTTCATTGTTTAAGTCCAAAGAAAACAGCTTGGGAACAGTTTAGTAGTAATATAGCAACTGCTATAATTTGCTTGGCCACAAATAGGACTTTTAATTTTTCAAAATTGATTTTTGATGGTATGGTGAAAAACTTGGATAATCAAAGTAAATTTCTAATGTATCCAAGATTTATTCAAATCTTTTTGAACAAAAGGAAAAGGTTGCTTTCTTCACACAAAAGAATTTATATCACTCCTACCCTTACACCAAAATTGTTTAGTAACATGAGAAGGGTTACCAAGGGATATTCTGGGGAGGAAACACCTTTATTTGCCACTATGCTTGTTATTGACCAAACTGGTCAGGGTGAAGGATCAGCAATCCCAGCTGGATCCCAACACACACCCCTCATGGCTCCATCTACTGAACCACACCCAGATACATCAGCTCAATCACCTATTACTGAACCACATACATCATCCCCACAATTAACTGAACCACCAACTTCTTCAACAATTAGGGAAACTATCAGACAGGAAGTTGAGATTCCTCAGTCCAACTTTCCTACTCAGACCCCAGTTGCAGATGAGGCTGCATTCACAGGTGTGGATGTTGTTCATGGAGGGGCTGCCACTACTGTCTCTAGCATAGATGCAGGACAGGGCAGTGGTAACATCACTAAGTCCCATACCATGCCTGATGATTCACCTCTCCCAGGAGGTCACACACCTGGAAGTGTTGAGGGCGGTATGACACTACATGAATTAACGATTCTATGTACAAAATTGTCACACAAGGTGGAAAACTTGGAGACAGAATTGAAGCAAACAAAACAAACCTATGGTGTTGCTTTTACTAAAATTATCAAAAAGGTAAAGAAGTTAGAGCAGACTGTCAAGACAAGCCAAGCTAGAAGGAGAACACAAATTATTGCTTCTCATGATGAAGAGGATTCAGTTGCAGAGGATCCTTCCAAACAGGGGAGGAGTATGATAGAAGAAATACATTTGGATGCTGGAATTTTATTGGCTCCTCCACATGAGGTATAGACAGAATTTGGACACTCAAGAAGGTTTTAGTGCTGGTTCAGAGTTGGAAACAATACAAAAGCTTATCAGATTTTTGCTGATACGTTGAAGAAATTTTATAGAGATGACCTGGTTAAGCTTTGGGATTTGGTTAAGGAGAGGTTCAGTACAACAGAGCCTACAGATGATAAAGAGAATGAATTGTAGGTTGAAGTGCAGAGATTGTTTGAACCAGATAATGATGATACTCTATGGAAGCTTCAAAGGTATATGCATGATCCTTTGGTATGGAGGCTTTATGATACATGTGGTGTTCACCATGTATCTTTAGTAAGAGGACATGAAATCTTTATGCTATTTGAAAAAGAATATGCATTGACAAGAGGGCTTGTGACTGTAATGTTGGCTAACAAGCTTCAAGTGGATCAATATTCAGAAATGGCAAATGAACTTTTAAGGAAATTTTTCATTCTAGCAAACAAACCAAGACACTAAAATGATTGGAAGCATCCTCTCAACAAAGATGGTTTAATTAGAAGAAAATTGATGATTAACAAGATGAATATCAAGTTTAGGGGAGGATTGTTGGGAAAAAAAGGCCTCTCAAGTTTCTACTGCTGGTTGAAGAAACTACTGCTGGTGAAGATTAGAGAAAATAGTCTAAGTCATTAGTACTGTTAGTGTTATAGTTAGTACTGCTAGTACAACGTGTTAATACTGTTAGTTTATTAATATTGTTAGTTATATAGTTAGTACTGCTAAAGTGATATGCATGAGATATATTAGGAATAGATATGCATTTATCACTTGACGCGTTTTGTAAGCCCATTAGGGTTTCTTGGTGTATAAAAGAAACCCTAAGGCATAGTTAGAAAAAGATAGATCTAGAAGGCATTTCTCATAGTTAGTATTCATAGTTTCAAGGTTATTCTGTAACTTTGATTGTGTTCAATATATTGAAAGTTTAGCAAGATTTTGTTTTACTATTTCATTGTTCTTCTTAGTATTGTAAACTAGATTCCACATAGTTTGTGATATTCACAATTTTAGATTCTACTATAGTTGTTTTAGATCTATCCAACACAACTAAGCGTTAACAAGCTGAGCAAGATCTGTTCAAAGGGATCAAAAAGTGGTATCAGAGCTTGTTGAGAAACTTTGAATAAGAAGAACTCTAACTCTACTCAAGATCTGTTAGTCTTAATGACAATAATAAGAAATTACTCTCAAAAGTATTAGGTTACAAATACCTTGAAGCTTAAGAGCGGATTAGTATCCCTTAGTTTATTTTCCGCTTTAACTTCCTTAAGCTGAGCAGAGTAACTTCCTATAGCAGTTGTTAAACTTTTGCACTAGTGTATTTAACAATTAGAAATATTTTCCTTAAACTTCACCAAGACAGTAGAACTTTAAACTTCTTGTGCTAGCACAGTGAATTTCATACATAATAAGAAGTCTTTTAATCCCTAATCAAAACTCCCCTAAACTTGATGTTCTTCATTTTGAATTCTTTATGCTCTTGATTAAAAGATTTATCTTTACACAGGGAGGATGCTTCCAAAACACTTCTTTCAGGTACATATCCTTCCTTATTGATGTTTCTTGTCCAATTCTAAAGAAGATCAAATGCATTTTCACAACTCATAATACTAACTTGAAGCTTCACATTAAGAAACATCAGAGTAGTGTGTGCTTTGTAAGTGGATTACATTTTTCTAAATAATAGATAATATGGTTATGGTCTGCACTATTTCACAATCGAACTCTACAAAGAAAAAAAGCTTCAATTCATCTCTTTAACTAATCATTGTTGATTCTTCCATTATACTATCTCAAGTGATGTTGCAAACATGGTCTTCAAATTAAGATGTATGAAAGGTTATCATGTATTCATGGCTTGTCTTCTTAAAAATCTAGCATTGGCTTTCCTCATAGAACTTTCCAAGTATTCTCTATCAAAGTTCCAAGACATTTTACTAAAAGTAAGATACATCTGAGTATTACCATCCACTTTGATAATTTGAAAGAAACTTTTCTTCCCTTCTTGATAGATCTTGTAGTCAACAATTGGAATTTTGACAGACAAGGGTGTAGCATCAATAGTTACATCATCTGGAACAATCTCAAAGCATTGTTTAAATTCTTCTTTCTTTTTATCATCATCCATCTTTTGCTTCTTGGTAGACTCTTGTTGAAGATCTTCTCCTGCTCTCTTAGAACTTCCTTCTGCTCTTGTCTTACTGCCTTCTGCTCTATCTTTACTTCCTTTCACCACTTCAGAATCTATAGGTACAAATGAGTTTATCCAACTCATGGTCTTGTCAAAAGCCTTCTGAACTTCATCAAAGCTTTTGTTCTTCAACTGATTATGAGTGAATCCAGCCATGTTTTTCAGATAAGTACACATTTGATTTCTCTTTTGAGCTTTGGTTGGTGGTTTTCTTCTCTGCTCTTCTGCTCTAAGTCTTGCAAAATGCTTCTTCCTTTTGTCTATGAGTTCTACACACAGCTTTAACCTTTCTTTAATGGTTAACTCTCCCTGCTCTTGTGCCTGTAATCTTGCAGCTAGCTCATAATCAACATCCATCATAGCTTGAACATCATCCCTTCAGCAATGTTTGCATCTTTTTCTCTTTCTCTTGCCAGCCTTTCCTCTTCTTCTAGTTCAGCTTGCATCTAAGCTTGCAATCTTTGAGTAATTTCCTCATCAAACTTGATTTGGTCCTTTTTCTTTAATGGCTTTTCTTGTTCAACCATTTTACCCTTTCCTTTGTCTTTAGGATCATGTTGTTGAGGTGGTACTGTTGGTCTTGTAGCAGTCTCACTAGGTTTTTGCATAACCACTCCTCTTATCTTTGATTTCTCACTCCTCATCTTCACAAGAGTCTAAGCAATTGTAAGATCTTCATCTTCAAAAATAGTTGTTGTTGTTGTTGGAGGAGTAATTGGTTCACCAGTAGTAATATTAACACTGGCAGTAGTAATAGGTTCAGCAGTACTAACAGATACACCAACAGTAGTAACTGGTGCACTGGCAATATTAACTTCAGTACCAGCAGTAGGAATCTGAACTTCTCCTTCTTCAATTGTATCTTTGTTATCATCATAAACTTTTTCAATAGCTTCATCCATATTAGCATCAAACTCTTCATCAAAATCATTGTCTTCAAAGATTAAACTCTGTTTCCCTTGTTTCAAATTCCTCCCCTGTTTAAATGCATCCTCCTCACCTAAACTTCTTCTTTTAGAGGTACCAATATTGAATAAATTTATCCCTTGAGTTTTTGACTTCCTTTTCCTTTCCAGCTTTTTGACTCTCTTCGTCAAACTAGCAATCTCCTTTGCTTGAGCAGTCTTTGTTGTCTCCAAGTCAAGAACTCTATCAGACAGTTTTGTACAAAGGTCCATAAATTCCTTAAGTTTCATTCTGTCCTTCCAACTTCCAAGTGTGTTAACTCTTGAGAGAGGTGGATCATTGGACTGTTTAGATGCAGTCTCAAACCTAGTTTAAGCTTCTGCATCCCCCAATATGGTATCTTGACACCTGGGACCACTACCTGAACCAGTTCCCTGAGGACTTGGCTCATTAAGTGTTGCCATGGATTGGGTCCTATTTATGTTACTACTGTCCTGCTCTGCTTCTAAGCTAGAAGCAGTTATGGCAGCCCTTTCCATTTTGTCTTCCCGCTCCTTAGTGACAGTCTCATCTGCAACAAGGGGAATAGATCCACTAGACTGAGATATCTCAGTAGCCCTTTTGGCTTTCCTAGGTCTATGAGTCTTTTTGGGTTGAGATGATGACGGAATAGTGATTGGTTCAACTTGAGATGGTGAAGCAGTTGTGGTTGTGTGTTGGGGTTCAGTGGGATGCCCTGACCCTTTACCCATATCTGCTTGTTGTTGTATAAGCATAGTCTCAAAAAGTTGTGTTACTTTCCTTGAAAACTCTTTTCCTTTTCTTCTCATGTTTGCAAAAACCTTTTTAGTATGAGAAGGTGTATCATAAACAACATTAACTTCTGAAAGATTTTCAATTTGTTTGTTCAAAAAAAGTTATAAAAACCTTAGATACATTAAAAACTTTTTAGAACTATCCAAGTTCCTCATCATACCATCAAAAATCAATTTAGAAAAATTAAACTTTTGATTCTTAGCCAAGCATCTAACTGCTGATGCTATATTAGTACCAAACTTATTCTAAGCAGTTGATTTAAAACTTAAACATTGTAAGATGGTATGAATTAGATACTTTCATTGAGGGGAAAGGTAAGGTTTTTAAAAAGTAAGTTTATTTGAAAGATTTTCATATCCCATCAATTGAAGGTTTTAAAAAAGATTTCACTTGTTTTGATAGACAAGCAATACCAACTTTATACAATTAAAGATTCTCCTCATGATGATTTTGATATTTCTATTGTTTGCCCTCGAACCCTTGGCATGAATCTGAGTTTCATTATGATGTTTTAGTCCTGAAGCAGTAGACTCAAAACTGTTCATTAAAAAGAAACATAAATAGTCGGACTAATTGTCAAGCTCAACCTTTAGGCCGTCTAGCATTCAGGAAGTCTACTATCTCAGTAAAATCAACATTCTCTTTGTATTTTTCCAAGTAAGCAACCATATTATGTGAGTCAGCAAAAGTTAAGCCCACTATTGATGTTGAATTTTTTAGAATCGACACATGGAAAATTGAATTAGGGGTTTATGTGTTGCGAGTATTAGGAATGATGTTAAGACGATTATGGTATGATTCGGATGCGCATAATAGGTAAGAAAGGAAACCTTATAAGTGAAAACTATCCATTTATGTAGACCAAAAATACCTCAGCTAGTTGTAACTCCAACGGTATCTAGGCAGTAGTAAGTTCGCTGCAGCACTAACTTTTTGCCCAGCAGTACTAACTTTTGCCTAGCAGTACTAAGTAATGCCCAGCAGTACTAAGTAATGCCCAACAGTACTAAGTACATGCCCGTTAGATTAGCAACTAAGTAATGCCCAAAAGTACTAAGTAATGTCTAACAACATTAACTCTTGAGTTACCAGTTTTAACCCCAATTCTATCCTTATCAGAATTTGCATTCCATTCCAACCATCCCTTGTGTATAATCCATTGCATATTAACACAATTAACCTCCCCTCAATCAATACTTCAGAGGTTAAGCATTCTAATACTTGCAATCAGATATTGAAATCTGCTAACGATAAATGCTTTGTGAGCAAATCTGTAACATTCTGATCTGTGTGAATCTTGATCATCTGAATAAGCTTCTTCTCATTGGAATCTCTGATAAAGTGATGTCTAATCTCAATGTGCTTTGTCTTTGAGTGAAAAACAGGGTTCTTCACTATGCAAATAGTACTCTCATTATCAATATGAATCTTAGTCTGCATAAAGTTATAGAAATGATAATATCTCAATAGAAGATATTATTTGTTGGTGTTTGATTACCAACTTTGTTTATTTTATTTCTTTTTTTAAAGGATATTTTTTTATGTTTTTGATTTTTCTATTTTTTTTTATTTTTTTATTTTTTTATTTTTTTTATCTTTTACTTATACTAAAAAGAAAAGGAAAATATATTTTTTTACTTTTTATATATTTTTTTTTTTATTTTTGAATTTTAAAAACAAGAATGAAACTTTCGAGGACGAAAGGATCTTCAAACCAAATCAACAAACAAAAACGTAGGAATCGTAGACACTAGTCCCCGGCAGCGGCGCCAAAAACTGGTTGCAGTTTTACGTACCTATAAAATATATAATAAAAATACTACTTAGGTAAATTCCAACTATTCACCTCTAACTAAGGTAAAAAGTTAAAACTTACAAAAATAATATAATATATATAATATACGTATGTTTAAACCGGGCAAGTATGATCACCCGGGTCGTTTCCCCAATGACTAGTGAAATTGAAACCACGTTTTAAGTTCGGATCCTGATTTGAATGAAGCAAAGATATTTTGGATAAGCTATTACTACGAAATTAAGAAGCAACAAATAATGACAATTAAGCAAATAAACAAATTTTTAAATCCTAAAAAATGTAAACTAAAGATTTTACTAGATAAAGAAAAAGTGCCGAAAATTGTTAAAAATAAAAGCCCTAATTTTAATCTTTTTATAAAAGTTTAATTAAACTAATTAAAATTTAAACCTAATTACTATTTAAAACTAAATTAAAATTTAACCTAAGGGCTAATAGTGCAAAAAGGAAAAGGTTTAACGGGCAAAGCTACTAACTAACGGAGGGACTAACTTAGAAAACAACTAAATTGAAAAGTTACACTTTCTACCCTGAAAATCTATCCCGACAACAAACTAAATCCAATAAGCATTCGAAATTTTAAAGAGCTTAAAATGAAAAACTCAAAGAAGCAAAGTTGTAAAGGAAGCTAGGGAGAACAACTTTAACAAAAACACTATAGTCTGAAACTCAAAGATAAGCTCTAAAAAGAGCTTATTAATAAGCTGTTACAGAAAGTAGGGCTTATCCCTTGTTTTTAGAAAATAAGCTATAAAAAACTCAAATCTAGATCAAAATGAAAAAGGAAAGAAGTTCTAAAGAGCTTATGATATGCTTAATCTATAAATGAAAAGAAACTAAAGCTTAAACTACTTTTATGCTACTGAAATTGATCATGAAATAAGCAAACTCAGGAAATAAGCAAAGTAACACAAACTCCAAATAAGCTAGGAAACTTAATAAGCTAAACTAGACTCTGAAACTTTAAGGGCTTATCAAACTACTGATTATTTATCTAAATAAGCTATAAAATCTAGACTTAAAAAGCTGAATTAACAAATTTAGACTTTACTTAAGTTCCTACTGTTTTTGGATTTTTCAGGTTTTTTAAGACTTTTGACAGCAAAATAAGCTAAGGAAATAAGCTAGAAATTGCAAACTAAGATTTAAACTGTATTAAGCTATATTAAAACTTAAATTCTACTGAATTTAATAAGCTAGAACCTAAAATTACTTAATTAAATTAAGCTAAGAACTCAGCAGTACTAACTGAGGTTAGTACTGCTAGTGTAAAAAGTTCAGCAGTACTTTCACTTGAAAGTACTGTTGATGCAATTTTGACTTTTGAAAACTAAATAAGCAACGAAATAAGCTAGAGATAAGTCCTTCCTAAGGGAATCCTGCACTAAAACACACTCAATAGAGTGGTTAAACGAAGTCCAAGCAAGAATCTAACCCTTAGATCGACAATTTGCACAAGTGAATTCTTAAAAGAAAGTTCCCTGGGCAAGAATCAACATAATAAACCATACTTTTCCAATTTTCACACTCTAACTATAAAACTCTTGCCTAATGATTTTAAATGAAATCTAAGCTGACTTAAACAATTTCAAAAACTTACTTTGACTTTGGGATGTCAAAATAGCTTAAACCAAACACCACTTTAAGACTAAGCCATTTATGATTAAGCTACTAAGTTTGAAATCTAATAAACAAGTGCTTAATACCAGACAATTAACAGATTAAAATTACTTTAATAAGCATGACTTAACAACTAAATAAGCAATAATCTAAGACCTAAGCTATTTTACTATATTTTTGGTTTTTAGAGGTTTTTTAAGACAATAATATGAAAATCTACGATTTAAACTAAGAGAATTGAAAACAGATAAACAACTAAGATGATTTAGCTAGATAAAACTCAAATAAGGCTCTAATACAGCAAAGAGAATAAGGCAAATAATGCAGGATCCCTAAATATAGAAAGCAATGATATCAATATTTAAAGCTAGAATTAAAAGAAAATGAAAGAGAAACTTTACAAAACTCCCCCCCCCCCCTCTAGCTAAACCAAGAGGACCATAAAGGCAGCTACAAGCTCCAGTTATTAATAAGATAGGTAAAAGTCCTTGGGAAACTCTTCCAAGTTAAGATCCCTTCCAAAAGCTCTAATACAAATAAGATCCCATGATAGATTAGGACAGTGGGGGGGGGGGGGGGGGAGGGGGGGGGGGGGGGGTGTTAAAGGTTTAGGGTAAGATTAATACTGAATTCAAATAGCTCTATTTCAGCTTATAGACTGAAAGAGCTTTTAAATGAGCTTATTAGCTTATTTAGACGACTTAGCTTATTAAGAGAGCTTATGAAAAAGAAACTTGGAGAGATTTAGAAAAACTGAATTTCATTAATAAAAACTTGCTTACAGTACTTTTAAAGGAAAATTACAAGATTAAAACATTATTAAGCTAAGAATTAAAATTTAAGCTACACTAATTAAAAACTACGACTAGATCTAGATGGTGTGTGTGTGAGAAGTGAGGCTCTATTTATAGCCTGCCTTGGATCCTTCTAGCCTCTTGCCTTGCTCTCCAATCCTTTTAATCCTGGCCAATCATTTCTTCAATCATTGCCAAATGATTTTGAGCCGTTTGATCATTTTGAGTGTATCTAAGGATCGCCAGCGTGTCATTCTCTTTTGGGAGGCATTGTGCTTCTTTTGTGAGTGTTTTAGCACAAAAACCCACTTAAATTTGTGCTTTCACCATTGTTGACGTGGCCTTTGATTGGGAGAGGTTAAGTAATCCTTTGATAAAGACTGATTTGTCCCTTCATTTGTGTTAGTGAGCTCATGAATTGACCTAAGCACCCTTTAATTTGGAAAACCCCTTTGATTTACCCTGGATGGTGAAACGGGGAAGAAAGGTGAATAGTAATTGGTTCGCGCCCTTTCTTTGACAGTTAAAACTGTTATAGCTTTGGGGAGTTTGCACATTTGGTCCTTCTCTTTCTTTCCTCTCTTTCTAGCTATTACCACAGTTTGTGAAATTTTGCAATTTTGCCCTTGTGTTTTATAATAAAAGAAATGGCTTGTTGACATTTGTTGACCAATGGATTGGCTTTTCTTTGACTGGATTTGATTGAGGCTTGACTTTTCAGGTTCATCACTTGGGTTAAGTTTTTGAGATCGAAAGATGAGACCCCAGAGGTTGTCATCAAATTTCTGAAGCAAATACAAGTCGGTCTCAAATTTGACTGATTATTATGAACGTGTCGGCATTTTTCATCAAAAAACAGTTCTGAGGACTCCACAGCAGAACAGCCCTGTCGAAAGACGAAACCGTACACTTGTTGAGGCTGCTAGGACAATGCTGATCTTTTCCAAGGCCCCTATGTTTCTATGGATAGAAGCTGTGGCTACTGCGTGTTACACCAAAAACCAATCCCTTATTCACACTCGTCACTGCAAAACCCCATATGAGCTAGTGCATGACAAGAAACCTGATCTTACCTTTTTAGAGTCTTTGGTGCTCTTTGTTACCCTAAAAATGACAGCGAAGATCTTGGAAAATTACAACCAACAATTGATATTGGAATATTTGTTGGTTATGCACTTAGCAGGAAAGGGTATAAAATCTACAACAAAAGAACCCGACGTATTATGGAAACTATTCACGTGCAATTCGATGAGCTGACTGAGCATATGGCTCCTGTGCATCTCAGTTCCGGAACCGCTCCTACTTTTTTGACGCATGGACAGATAAGTTCAGGGCTCGTACCAAATCCGGTTCTTGCAGTTCCTTATGTACCCCCCACAAATAAAGATCTGGAGATTTTATTCCAACCAATGTTTGATGAATACCTGGAACCTCCTCGTGTTGAAAGACCAGTTTCTCCAGCTCCATCAGTTTATGTTCTTGTCAACTCAACCGGTACACCTTCATCTACTACCATTTATCAAGATGCACCTTCTCCAAGTCATTCACTGTCATCTTCGGCATTAGAATCTCCAAGCCTACATCAAGGCGTTGCAGCTGAATCTACTCTCATGGAATACAATCCTTTTGCTCCTATTGACAATGATCACTTCATAAACATGTTTGCT
>BQNB010018384.1:19562-68366 GCA_026074375.1 Tanacetum coccineum | reverse complement strand
ACGCTTTCGTATTAAGACGAGTTATCAAAATTTGGCGTTTTCATATTTTTATTCCTATGATGAACATTGATTTTTACTGTTCATACCAGTTATAAACTTATTTTTATAACTTTAATTAACGTAAAACCCGTAAATGTCGTGTTTTATTCGTTATAGCTCCGTTTTTAACGATTCTTTCAAGTACGTCTTCGTTATTGAATGTTATATCAATTTATTGATGTTTTCAAAATATATGTTTTAGTCATGAATAGTAAATTTTACTGTTCATGGTTTATAAAATTACTTTTAGAAACTTTAATTATCGTAAACGCCGTATTTTATTCGTTTTAGCTCCGTTTTTAGTAATTCTTTTGAGCACGATCTCGTAATTGAAAGTTCTATTTATTTATGAGGTTTACAACAACAAATGTTCCTGAGATGAACAGTAACTTTTATAAAAATAGTTTTAGAAAAGTATTTTTATACATTTTAAGTATATAAACTCGCGTAATTCATAACTTCTTCGTTTTTAATTGAAAAATTACGTTTCTTATTGTTTTGGAATCCTAAAAATATGTGTGATTTAATAAAAATACCAAACCTTCTGTTTGTAGAATTTTTATAACAAGTTTTTATAAAAATTCTTTTATAACTCCGGTTATTATCGTAAAACGTATATTTGCCGTATCTTTTTCGTTATAAGTCGGTTTTTCGAGTTCTTTACATATTTGGAATTGTCATAAGGTGTACTATCTTTATAGAACATAATAGGGCTGTCATCATACACGAACCAAAACAGCCCCTTTTGAACTCATTATGTATACTTAGTTATAACTTGTTTTATATACCTTTTTAACCTAATAAAATGCCACAAGTCTTCCAATATTCTTAATATACTATGTCTTACATATAATAGTGTCCATTTGTCCATCATATGTCCACATGAGTCCATGATATCAAGATTAACAAGTCATTAACATCACATGAAATCAATAACTTTCCTTAAGTAACTTTACTTACTAGTTTATACATATACATTTTTACACTTATCAACATGTTACAATACTTATAATCCCATTATATCATGATATTACCAATGACATAACATATAAAAAAGTGTACAAAATGATGATCACAAATAAAAACTCTTTTTACATGTTTAAAAGTCCTAAATGGTGATTTTTTCTATAAAGAACATATATACACATAAAATGATAAATGTAAAGTGATTAGAGATTTTAGATAACCTTATGATGATGTATGATGATAACCAACACAATCTAAACCCTTGTTTAGATGAAAAACCAAAGTTTACAAGCTTAGAAAACCCTAATTCCAATAGAAACCCTAATCATGCTTTTCTTGCTTCAATACTTGTAAACCTTTAACCAACCCTTGAAAACAACTTAAGACATCTTAGAGATGATGTAGGTATGTGTGTATGGCCTTGTAAAATCAAGCTATGGATTTGCTAAAAGGGATGTTTGATGCCGTGGCTATGTAGAGAGAAAAGGGAGGGTAGAAGTTGAATTTTGGTAAAGAAATGCAATGTATGTTTTTAGCTTCAAGTGTAAGACTTATAAGCTAGTTACTTGTATTATAACAAAGACCAAAAGTCTAAGCAATGAGAGGGGGGCGTCACATTTGGTGAGAAAAATAGGGATGACTAGTGATGTAAATCACTAGTCATGAAAGATGTCTTGTTAACCCATTCTTGCACAAGACTTATGGTAAGGCTTATGAGTCCTTATGTTCCCTATTATGGAGGTGATCCCATGAAATCAAGGAAGCAACTTGGCTAGCTAAATTATCTAAGTGAAAAAAAAGTATACTTGCACATTTAAATGAAAGTGTAAGTAAATATGTAAGTGTAGTCTTGCTATATAAAATGTATACTTGTAAATTGAATAAGTCTTGCTTATTTCTTGTATATGGGGCGTCCTATTTAACAACCATGGGTAAAGTTTATAAACTTTTTGATCATTGGAAATAATAATAGGCATTTGTTGAAGCGTAAATTTATTTATGGTGGTTCCGGGTATGCCTAAACGTACTTTTATCGCGAAACGTACACACTTTACGTAACCAATAAAAATAATTGAACAAAGTTAATAATTATCCTCAAAATAATTACTTAACACTTGCTTGATGTAAACATTTAATTGTTTGACGCCCGTTTACATTGAATGATCATTTTTAGCTTACGCGATTTAACTTAACGTTTAGGATTTAAAGCAAACGCGTACAATACTAAAAATGCATAGTGAATTTATTGACGACGTCAATGACCCTAAAACACGAGGTGTTATACCCGAGGGTATTATCCCACAATTGTCATAATCATACAAGCGTAATCAAACAATTGAAAATCGAATGATTAAGAAAATAGGAATTACACGATGTCTTCTATTGAATTGTGGTTTATGCTTGACCTTGGTGCTCTTCTTGGCTTCTGAAATTCGAACTCTAATGTATATTATAGAGAGAATATGATATTTCACACTTAAACTTGTATTTGAGCCTTGTATTTATAGTGTCCGAAATACGCTTGGATACGTCGTATGGAGATAAGTGGATACGACGTATAGGGTTAATTTCCTTGGAGTCCGCGATAAGATCAAATCAATCAAGATAATTACCATCAATCATATTAAATGCGTATCTTTGACTGATGAATAGCTGTGCATACGGCGTATTGGAGAGTAGCGGATACGCCAGATCGGGGATTGATCATTACGCGTTTCTTGTGCTGAGCTGGCGCTGATACGCCGTATTTTCTTTGCTGGATACGGCGTATAGTAACAGTTTTTAGAATTCTTCAAATATCTTCGTTTTAGTTCCTAAATTGCGCCTTTTTGCTTCGTCTTTACAAGTTACTCCTGAATTACTGCATTTATCATCTTTAAAGCAATTAAGTACAAAATCATGCAATAATTATATAAAAGTGGGTAAAAAGTGCGGGATAAATGATAGTAAAATATGATGTTATTTGATGTTATCAACGGTTAAAGCATATTTGATAGGGTTTGCATTTAGAAAATCAACTATCTCCCCAAACCCTTCACTTTCAGTGGGTTTCTCCAAAAACACAACTAAATTGTGAGTATCAGCAAACTTTAGATTCGACATTGTGTTGGGTTTTGATGAAGAATGATGAAATTAAGTTAGGGTTTATGATTAGAGAGTATATGAAAGATTAAAATCGATTGAATGAGTGATTAAAACCCTTAATCGAAGTATTTATGAAAATACCCTCAACAACATTAACGTTCACCAGCTGTTGTAAGTTTATGCCTAACAGCATTAACTTTCAACAGTAGTTGTAAGTTTATGCCTAACAGCATTAACTTATACTAGTAGTAGTAAGTTTATGCCTAGCAGTATTAACTTTGAATCACTAGCATTAACTCTAATTCCATTCTAATCAGCTTTTCCATTATCAAATTAACATTTTAGCTTACAAAATCTCTCTGTATGTTTTTGATTTCTCTTAATTCTTTTAGCTCACAATTCTCTCTGTTTTTTTATTTCTCTTAATTATTTTAGCTCACAATTCTCTTTGTCTGTTTTTTATTTCACACATCTCTCTTTCTATTTTTCAGCTCACTATATCTTTCAATTCTCACAGTATTAATTATACCAGCAATAGTAAGTATAACTAATAGTATTAACTCAGTAGTTTTAAGTATAACTAGCAGCACTAATTATACTTAACAGCAGAAACTTTTAAGTTACAAGTATTTACTCCAATTTCATTCTTAGCAGCTTTTTCATCCCATTCCAAACATCCTTCCATTAATCAAGACTTCAGAGATTAAGCATTCCAATACTTGAAATCAGATATTGAAATCTGCTAACATCACATGCTTTTGTGAGCAAATCTGCAACATTCTGGTCTGTGTGAATCTTGATCATTTGGATAAGCTTCTTCTTATAAGAATCTCTGATATAGTGATGCCTAATCTCAATGTGCATTGTATTTGAGTGAAAAATAGGGTTCTTAACTATGCAAATAGTACTCTCATTATCAATATGAATCTTAGTCTGCATAAAGTTATATCCATCATCTAGCAATTGATTTTGGATCCAAAGCACCTGTCCATAGCAATTCTAAGTAGCTATATTATAACAACCCGCAATTTTCATCAATGTAATTATCTATCTATTAAATTAGATGCAATGTACTATCCATCTATTATATGATAAACCACCTTTTTACAGGGAAATTTTTCGCTTTATTACATTACTTGCATAACTAAAGTTAACAAGCTCACGCAACCTACCTATGCCATCTATATCAATGTTTATATCATATAAACATCTTAATATGTCAATTCAATATCTTAATATCATTTTTACAAAGTACATTACTCATATAATGTAATATTTGCAACGTTATATCAAGACATGCCTTAAACCGTTATCGTATACCTCTAAACCCTAATTCCATGAAAAGTTAACATCTAAAGCATATGTACAAGTAATATAACATCTCATTTGAAATATAAAATCCCTCCAAGTTAATGTTTACAAAGTCCTTGAAAGGCTCAAATATACAAGTCATTAAGCATGACATCCAAAATAGCCGTTTTACCACCGTTTTCATTCTAGTTTCTTTACCACTACTTTTGTACAAGCTACTACACTCAATATGTGACATGTAAACCCTAATTACTCTACTCATAAGCTCTCATACATATTTTAAAAACCTTAAAACCTAAAACGAAACCCTAAACCCTAATTTGCCCTTAAACCTAAAGTTAAGCCCTAAAACTTAAAACTAAGCCCTAACCACTAATCCTAAACACTAAACTATAATCCTAACACTAATCCTAAACCTTAATCTACCTTAAACCTTAACCCTAGCTTGAAGAAAAACCTTAAAAACCCTAAACGAGCCCTAATCCTACCCGATACTCATTTTCCCTCCATTTTGACCCATTTTAAACCAAAGCAAGTACCCTAACACCTCAATGACTCACCTATCCTTCCAGCTTTAAGTAGCTTACATGCACCTTAAATCTATAACTTGGTCCACAAGTAGTCACAATTCATCTTATTTGCTCTCTTTTTAGCGCGACACCACAAAGAACAAAACAACACCTCCATGCTAGTTTCTAGCTTTGCTAACTCACACCATAGCTTCTCTACTTCATCTACTAGCTGCTACACATGTCCTAAACTTGATCCCTAAGTTTCCTTGGTCACCAAGGTGAATTCGCACCTATATAAAGGGGTGAATCCCTTCCATTTCAAATTACACCATCAATCTTTCTTTCTAACCATCAATGGAGTCCAAGGTCTGATCCATGACATCAAGAGAAGTCCTAAGAAGTCCCAAGAGAAGAAAACAAGTGAAGAAACCAAGTCTTAAAGCCCCGAAGTTGTTATTCTAGGCGTACAAAGCTAAAAGTCCCGATTCGACCGTTTCCAGGCTATAAGCTCTTCAAACCATTGGTTCATAAGCTCACTTTCTGTTTTTTATACCATTATAATGTTAATATGATCATGCTTAAACTATTGTTAAAAGCTTTGAACTAAAAAACATATGTGTTTTACTTTTTGATTCCTAACCACTCATGAAACCCTTAATTTCATGTTTTTGCTTATCTATAAGCTAAATTTGTAAACCTATTGTTATAATCTATCTAAGTCTTGAATAATTTTTAAACTTAAAACCCATGCGCGTTTTCATTTTAAAAAACCCTAATTCGACCGTTTGATTTTCTAGCTTAACGAATCGTTATTTTGAACTTTTGTTATGTTAAAACTTCATTATTTTAGCTTATATTAATAAGCTATAACCTGTAAATTACTTTTCATATTGAAAAATATCATTATTATGGATTTTGGACTAAAAACGATACATTTTTCATGCAAAAGGGTATATATCGTAACTTTCTGAAACTTATAACTAAAGGGACTGAAAATGTCATTTTATCAAAGTTATAACTATAGGGGTCTATTATGTCACTTTCCAAAATACAAGGTTTACTTTGTACATCTTTTAAACTAGAAGGACCAAACTTGTAAAAGTGAAAACTCCAAGGGTATATTTTGCCATTTTTCATTCTTAAGGGTCTAAAATGTAACATTTTGAAAAAGTATAGAAATGTGTTCAAAACCTTATAAGACATAACTTTAATTAACGCTTAACGTGATTATCATTTCCAGTTATTGAGCAAAACTGCCTTATAATGCCGATTCTTATGTGTCTAACTATTATAAAATTCATCATCGATGTGCTTTTTAAAAATCCTGTCCCGAATCTATATCGTATCACAATACTAGGGAGCTTCATATTAAGGGGTTTCATCTTGGTATTACGTTCTGACTGAGTTGTTGGGTTTACGATTTAAAGTGCCCTAGCTCCTCAAACGTTTACTGAATGACCTTTGAATTATGATGGCCCGAACGGTGATACAATACTCCATAATAATTCAATCAAAGATATAAATTATACTTTATAAAGTTTTGAAACATAACAATCAAACTAAGACTTTACATATTACCCCAGGTTGTGTGTGACGAAGCCGTTACTTTCATTTCATATACCTTTGCTATCAATCAAATTTCCCTATATTGTTAAGGTGAGTTCATAGCCTCGCATTTTAATCTTTCAAATGTTTTATAAACCCGCGAGGGGGATACATGCTATAAACCATGAATGCAATTATTTCTGTATGCTATCCTGATTTATTATTGCCTAAGTAACTATTTTGCCTTTAAGTCCCTAATATCATGAACCGTTAATTACTCTACGGAGTGAGCGCGAATGTTGTGAATAGATCTATTTGGGTTGGACTCCCCGTTGGTGTACCCAGTGATATCGGTAACCAATTGCACATCATTAGAATATAACTGCGGGTGTTTTGGCAAAGGCACCCGTTGGGGCTATAACGTATCAAATATATCCCAAGGCTTCGGATTCATGAGCTAATGGCAATAATATTGTTTTACAAATAACGGGTGTATAACAACGTAACCTAATATTGAATTTGCTTTCAAACTATTTAACTTAAACCTATGAATTTCACTCAACCTTTGTGTTGACTTTTTAGCATGTTTTATCTCAGGTAATTAAGCAACTTATGGCACGGAGTGGCGTGGACTTGAAGATGGCAAAACTGTTATCATTCAAACTTTATGTTTTAGATTTTGGGACCTTTCGTTTGTAAAAACTCTGATGAATAAATGAATGATAACTTAATTTTCAAAAACGTCTCTTTTTTATTCGTTTTCTATGATTATGACTAGTGGTTTATGTCCCTTTATATGTTTTGCTTGTTTTGTGTCTTTTGTGTGCTTGTATGCTTGTTTTCCTTGGGTCTCATGTGCGCCATCTCCAGTGTTATCACTATCACTAATGTTTGATTCTTGAGATTTATTTCCTCCCGAGGAGATTTCACCACCTAAATCCGTTGAGACTCTTGTTGAATCACCCATTCCAATATCTCTATCTTCGTTAGTAGGATCGTCATCACCAGTTAGGTCAATCACACCACCACTAGACTATCCCTTTGATAAATCTATCTTTGCAGAGTTAGATAACTCATTATGGATCATACCGCGACCACTGGGAAGTGAACCAGTCCTCGAGGAACCTAATAAGTCAGATTCTTGTGAAAGTATTCATCTCTGGAAATAATCATTGAGAATATCTAAGTTTGTCATCAAGGGTCTTCTGAACAAGATTCAAGAACTCAAAAACAACAAGGGAGAACCACTAGATTAGATCAGTGTCATTTATAGCTTTCTAGAATCCAACCACTAGATGTATGTATAAATAATGACACTAGTCAAATTTTGTTATGTAAATTATATAGACAAGTTATTTATACAAATGATGATTCTGTTATACCTCGTTGTTTCATAATACCAATTTTGTATGTCAAGATTGTCTATCCTATATCCTGTAGTATGATGACTCATATCTTTATCCAAGATTACTATGATTCTTTTACCATCCGATTTTCTCAAACCTTTAAACACTAAGCCTCCTATTGGATCACTCACTTCATTATCTCCGTATCTATCTCTGGAAGTCTTAAATTCCAAAATTTCTGTTGTATCATGCAATGTATTACCAAAGAATGATTACAAGTCTTTACATTATACCTTAACTTGTGATATGACTATATCATTTTATGGATTCTTATCCTGTGTTGTCTTGATAGATGCCTCCCAAGAGAACAACAACATCTGCAGCACCAGCTATGACTCAGGTTGCCATCCGGCAACTAGTTGTTGATAGTGTTGCTGCTGCTCTGGAAGCACAAGCTGCAACAATGGCAAGTACTAGTAATCCCAACAAGAATACTGGACCTACTAGAACTCCTGTAGCAAAAACAGGAAGCTATAAAGAGTTCATAAGCTGTCAACCTTTCTACTTCAATGGTACAGAAGGAGCAGTTGGCCTTATTTACTGGTTTGAATGAACCGAATCAGTATTCTCTCAAAGAAAATGTACAGAAGAAAATAAAGTAACATTTTCTACCCGTACCCTAACTGATGACGCCTTGTCTTGGTGGAATGCATACGCCCAACCCATTGGAATAGATCGAGCCAATAGGATCACTTGGACTGAACTGAAGAGGCTCTTAACAAATAAGTATTGTCCTCGAACTAAAGTCAGAAAGATGGAAGATGAACTTTACAATCTGACTGTAAAGGGAAATGATCTTAAACCTTATGTTAGAAGATTCCAAGAATTAGCAGTCTTATGCCCGAACATGGTACCAAACACCGAGAAACTCTTAGAAGCCTTCATCAGAGGGTTACCTAGAAGTATTGAAGGGAATGTTACCGCTTCAAAGCCTCAAACTTTAAAGGAAACCATTAAGATAGCCCAAAGGCTAATGGATTAGGTAACAAAGCACACTCCGGTGCAAGTACCAAGTGATCACAAATGAAAGTTTGATGATGAAAGAAACACCACTAAAAACAACAACTACCCTAATGAACGCAACGACAATAACCACTCCAACAATCGCAACAACAACAACTACCAAGATAACCACAACAATAACAACCGTAACAATGATCACCACCAACAGTAGAATAGGAGGCAAGAAACCTTCAGGACTTATGCTGCCACCAATGGGTATACTGGAAATCATCCCTTGTGTGAAAGGTAAACCCTGCATCACATAGGACCTTGCACTGTCAAGTGTCAGACTTGCAACATGGTAGGGCATTTGACCAGGAACTGCAGAAACAAAAAACCAACCACTGGAAACAACCTACAACCAGTATCCGTAACTTGTAATGCCTGTGGAGAGAAAGGGCATTATGCAAATCAATGCTCAAAAGCAAACAACAGGACCACAGGGGAGCCTACTTACTAAGAGACAAGATTGCTTTTGTTCACTTTAGGATTTCTACCCTAGAAACAACTCTCGAGGATATTCAGGTTCGCCACCAGTTATATATGAAGGATCTTTTGAAACCCACTTCATAATCTTAAAAACCCCAAACACCAAGCTACTATCCTTGTCATTTATTACTTTTATCTAGAATCCTACCACGAGACACGTAGCATAAGTATCAACACTTGTAAAGTTTTGATGATGTAAGATAAAGTTATCCATGAAATAATAAAGTGATAATTCCGTTACACCTTGATGTCTAATGATATCAAAACTTGACATCGTTTGTCAATCCCATTAGTTCTATTCAACTTTGAATACTCGCCTCATACCTTTGAAACACTTATGCAACAACAAAGATCCTCGACTGATAATATGAACATCTATGCAATTAATGTCTCATTATTCTTCCCATCGCTTCTTATAATTTTGAAAAATCATATCATCTTCTATACATCACCATTTTGATATCTTGTTATATACTTGGATGATTTATAATTGTCTTATCGGAATGAATTAGGACGCTTCTTCATTTGAATAAGAAAATTGTAAACCACCGAACTATGAATTTATAAATTCTCAATTACAAGAATTGGGACGCCTCTTTTTGTAAGTGACAAATTATAAATGAGTAGGCTTAGGTATATGAAAACCTGTGATCAGTTTGTACAAATAATTCCTTTTCTTCATTATCATTATTACCTTCATACGGTTAAGTCTCTAGTCATCATCTGTTCATTTCCAAATTTATATCCAACATGATTTGCAACTCTTTTACAATTCATAATCATTTCTTGACATCACTCCGGCATTCAGCTAAATCTTGGGATGCGATTTCTGTAAGGATGGGGGACTATAACACCCCGCAATTTTCATTAATGTAATTATCTATCTATTAAATTAGATGCAATGTACTATCCATCTATTATATGATAAACCACCTTTTTACAGGGAAATTTTTTGCTTTATTATATTACTTGCATAACTAAAGTTAACGAGCTCATGCAACCTACCTATGCCATATATATGAATGTTAATATCATATAAACATCATAATATGTCAATTCAATATCTTAATATCTATTTTACAAAGTACATTACTCATATAATGTACCATTTGCAACATTATATCAAGACAGGCCTTAAACTGTTATCGTATACCTCTAAACCCTAATTCCATGAAAAGTTAACATCTAAAGCATATGTACAAGTAATATAACATCTCATTTGAAATATAAAATCCCTCCAAGTTAATGTACAAGTCCTTAAAAGCACAATGTATAAGTCATCTAAAGCACAATATACAAGTCATTAAGCATGACATCTAAAATAGCCATTTTACCCCCGTTTTCCTAACGAATCTTGTACAAACTATTAAGTACAATGTACAAACAAGCAATGCTCAACTTTTAAACAACATTTCCCTCCATTTCAATCACTTAGACTCATTTTTAAACTCAAAACCCTAATTCAAACCAAGAAACCCTAAAACCGAGCTAGTTTCTAAACCATGACCCATTTCTTCATTTTTACCCATTATTAACCTAAACCATTAATCAAATTAAGTTATAAACACTTAATTACAACATTACATTTCATAATCTATCCTCATTACTCCATTGTACATGAAATTTGAACCAAAAACCCTAACCCGAGCAAGTTTGAACTCTATACTCATTTTCCCTCCTTTTTACCTATTTTGAAAACCAACCAAGCACCCACACACCTCCATGACTCACCTACTTCAGCCCCTAGCTGCTTACAAGCACCTCACTTCATTCCTTGGTCACCAAGGAGGCCTTGTCACCTCCTTTCTTTCTCTTATATGCCGCGGCATCACAAGGACCAAACAACACCTCAAGGCTAGTTTCTAGCTTATGTTACTCACCATACTAGCTCTTCCTTGTCATCTCTACTAGGTTAGACACTTATCACTCCCTTAGATGCTAAGAAAACTTGCTCACCAAGTGTTTCTAACCCTATATAAGTTAAAACATACACATACATTTAAACCATCCCCCACAACTTCTCTCTTATTCACAAATGGAGTTCTAATACTTCCATAGCAGAAATAGAAGATCAATAGAAGTCCCAAGACCAGGGAGCTTCATATTAAGGGGTTTCATCTTGGTATTACATTCTGTCTGAGTTGTTGGGTTTACGATTTAAAGTGCCCTAGCTCCTCAAACGTTTACTGAATGACCTCTGAATTATAATGGCCCGAACGGTGATACAATAATCCATGATAATTCAATCAAAGATATACATTATACTTTATAAAGTTTTGAAACATAACAATCAAACTAAGACTTAACATATTACCCCAGGTTGCGTGTGGCGAAGCCGTTACTTTCATTTCATATACCTTTGCTATCAATCAAATTTCCCTATACTGTTAAGGTGAGTTCATAGCCTCGCATTTCAATCTTTCAAATGTTTTATAAACCCGCGAGGGGGATACATGCTATAAACCATGAATGCAATTATTTTCTGTATGTTGTCTTGATTTATTGTTGCCTAAGTAACTATTTTGCCTTTAAGTCCCCAATATCATGAACTATTTTGCGAATGTTGTGAATAGATCTATTTGGGTTGGACTCCCCGTTGGTGTACCCAGTTATATCGGTAACCAATTGCACACCATTAGAATATAACTGCGGGTGTTTTGTATAACACCTCGTAACTTAGGTCATTGTACGACATTATGTGATGCACAATTTATTTTTAGGGTTTTACGCGTTTGCTCATAAACTGCCCAATACTAGCCCCAAGCCCATCAATAAGCCCAAAATTCTTTTTATAAAACTTTAGGGGCTAAAATTGCCAATTTTGAAAGTTGTTTTAAAAAGAAAAAAAATAGAAAAATAAAACACTAAGGGCTGAAATTGCAATTTACCAAAACTCTTTTTATTTCTTTTTAGTTATAAACAGTATCATCAACTAACTTTTGAAGAAACATTAAAATAATATCGTATCACGATATCTAGGGAAATTCATGTAAGGGGTACCATTTAGGTATTTGTTCTGACGAGTTTGCTGGGTTTACGAATTAAAGTGCCCTGACTCCTCAAACAATACTGCGTGGCCTCTGGATTATGATTGCCCGAACAGTGATGCAATACTTCCATAATTATTCAATCAAATACCATTAAAACTTTCTCAAAGTTCTAGAGTACAATCAAACTAAGACTTGGCCCATTCCCTCAGGTTGCGTGTTGCGTGTTGAAGTAGTTTAACTTTCAATTACAAATATTTATCGGATTTCTCTTGTACTGTTAAGGTGAGTTCATAGCCTCATTTTTAAATCTCTTGAATGTTTTTATAAACCCATGAGGGGGATACATGCTATAAACTATGAATACAAGTGTTTTCTAAATATATGCTATCATATTATTGCTTGTGATCTAAGTCACTTTATGCCAAAAGACCCTCATTATCATGGACCATTAATCACTTGCGAGTGAATGAGAATATTGTAGATAGATCTATCGGGATTGACGAATCCCGTTTGTGTTAGCCAGATAGGTAACCAAACGCACTATATTTGATTCTCATAGGTATATGGCAATTACCTACACCAGGGGCCATTATCTCTCTCTCTCTCTCTCTCTATATATATATATATATATATATATATATATATATCATAGCAATTTGGGTATATATATACACCAGTCAGTTTGTGTACCATGAGCTTAGATACAATAATGAACACTATTAATACTGTTTTATATAATAATTGTACTCATTGCAATTATCACTTATGATGACTTGTATTCACACTATTTATTATAAACCTATAAATTCACTCAACCATTATGTTGACTCTTTTAATCATGTCTATCTCAGGAATTTGAGCAGCTGATGGCACAGAATGGCAAGGACTTGAAGAATGGCTAAATGTTATCATTCACACTTTCTGATAGATTTTGGGACCTCCTTTTGTAAAACTCTGATGAATAAATGAATGATAACTAAATTTTTCCAAAACGTCTCTTTTGAGTCATTTTCTATGATTATAACGGTTGTACTATGAAGTAATACCCCAGATTAGCTTTGCTGCTATATTGTAAAAATGGAGGTGTTATCAAATACAATAAATACGACATATAAAATGGTATCTTAGTGTATATGTGTGTGACCCAATAAGCTCACATGTGTCTAGCCATATAATTATTTATTATGACACGAGCATACTCCAACATTATATACATAAGCTCATACTAATAAGTAGAAAATGACCCAGACCACAATCAGCCAACAAATAAACCATTGTTTATTTATGCTTAATGGGCCGTGAGCCCAAAGGCACCAAAAACTAGTCCATAAGCTTTAAAAATAAGCTAGTACGCTACGTGTAGTATTTGGTTAACACCATAAGCTATAAAAATAGTTCACGAGTATACGCCATACCACATAAATAATCCAAATCACTTCCCTTGTGATTTTAAAAAAAGACGTGAGCATATAAAGCTTCAAAATAAGTCACGAAAAACGCTGACACAAAATAGCACTAAACAAGCATTATACAAAATAAGCTATCACTAATAATGTGAGACTCTCATCACCATCACGACCACAATATCAAAACCAACAAAACCTTATCCTTGTTTCATTTTATTCGAACCCCAAACGCACCCTTTTATCCATTTTGTTTCCAAAAAATCAATTTTTATGACGATCAACTTGTACAACTAACATCTATGCATCAATATAAACCCAAAAGGACAAACAAAATTTAAATTTGGAAACTTACAAGAAAATCTTCAAAAATGTAGATTTTGACACGAACCGGACAACCCAAACGTTGTTTAAATGAATACCAAAATACTCGTATCAACCCAAATATCAATTCTGATTCAAAATGGAAAAATTTTATGGTGGTTGTTTGGTGGCTTATTATCGACGCACACAACACACACACACACATATATATAAGTGTGTGTTTTGTTTTTTCAAAGATAAAAAGGATTATGAGAAATGGTTAATAGAAAGCATCTTATGTACCATCCTTAGGACAAGATTAGCTAAAATTAAGCCACCATGTCTCCCCATCCACTCCCTCACACCCGAAACCCCCTATCTATAACCGGTTTAGGGATCCTAGAGGGGTCCACGGGTTCTTCTTTTGTGTGAGATCCCACATCAAAGCTTAAACTTCGGAAAACTCCAACCGAAAAATTATTTCCCAAAGTTAATTAGAAATTAGCGGGTTTTTAATTAAATTCACTTTAAAAAATACTTTTTTTATTTAAAAATACTTTTTTCTCTTTTATTTTTTTTCACTAACATAGAGTATTTACATACACGACGTATTACACTTTAAACCTTAAAACCTCATTTGGAACATTAACCGGACGTATCGGGTACTCATTTTTTGGCATTTCTAGCAAAAAACCATCAAACCACCCAGAACTTAACAAACATAATATAACCTCATAAAAGGGACTATTACTCATCAATAAACCATAAATGTACCCAATAAATTCTCATAAAAATCACCACTGTCACAACGGTAACAATATCTGAATATAACTAACAAACTCAAATAGTCAAAGGACTAAAAACGAAATGTTTCAGAACACAAAAAGGGATCAGAGGTTCATTTATCAATGTATTTATCTTCTCATTGCTTTGAAATCCTTTTTTCAATTTTGCTTTTTTTTTTGTTTTCTTTCAAAATTTGAGAAAATCCTAAATTTCATGTGTTAGATCTAGGTTACCATAAACTTGGCATTTTCTTCTTTATCACAAAAAGTTTCATATGACTAAGTTTTTGAAGATTCATTGTGTAGTCGTTTATTTTCTACCAGTAAACCAAGAGCTTTTGCACGTTCAAGTTCGGCTTTCTCTTTATCTTTATGGTTTGTTTGAAAATTTTTGTACTTCTCAAGATCACATTTGCAATAAAAAAGATCTTGTTTGCTTTTCTCAAGCTCTTGAGATAGAACGTGTTTGCTTTCTTTAATTGCTTGTGTTTTAATTTGTTCTCATCAACATCAAGTTTTAAATTAGCAATCAAAGAAACAAGCATAACACACTCATTCTCAGGTTCATCAATATTTTGATCAGCCTTATCGTTATTATCACACATCTTTGATGAATCATAAATGACATTTCTATGAGTCTTTTCCACTAAATATGTATCATTAATGTCACACCCTAAAATCTAACGGCAGCGGAATGGTAACAACTGGGGTGCGACTTCATAGCACAACAAACAAGTAATAAGAAACGACCTTGAAAGAGTTGTTTTAGCTAATATTCACATTCGATGCATTATAAAAGATTAGAGTTTATTTTTGGTCCCAACAGTTGCAAAATGACATAAAAGTTCCTAACATTTAAGTTCAACCATTAACAAGGTTTCAAAAGGGTGAAATTTGTTTTATAGAAACAAGTTTAACAATTATGCATCTATCAAAAGAAAGCACAGAATCCATCTTCAAGATATCCCCGGAGCTCCCATCCAGAAATCACACCTTAGGACCTGAGATTAAAACATGCTAAAACGTTAACAAAATTGTTGAGTGAATTCATAGGTTTAATAGTAAATAATGTATAGCGTGACCACAAATTTAGTTAGTGTAGACAGAGAGAAAACATTATTCCCCGAAGTCTAGATGAAAACAATATATTATTGCCCTAAGCTCATGACACCGAACCTTAACATGCATTGTAATCAAACCAAATCAAGATTGTGCCCCAAAAGAGATATATACAGATGTTCTTGCAAACATCCTATGAATTACTTCAAATGTTAAATGCATCAATGATTATCTAGAAACCACATCCAAGACGGGGATTGTCAGTCCTGATAGATCTATCCACAACACTCACGTTTACCCAACAAGTAATTAACAGTTCAAGATAGAAAAAAGGGGTCTTATCGACAGAATGGTACTTAGGCAATAATACAATCAGTAAATAGCATACAGTTTTGAAATGTACTTGTGTCCAAGATATCAAGCATGTATTCTCCCTCGTATTTAATAAAACATGTAATAGGAAAAAGAGGTTATGAACTCACCTTTAAGCAATTCGGCAAAATTAATAAGGTAGGAGCTGAAGTAATCGGACACCCTAAGTGCAACCTAAAATGAAAGGCATGACTTTGAAAAATTAACCAACAAATACTCACACGATTTGAAATGAAATAGAAAGGGAAATTGTATAAAATATTTTTATTTGACGATACAAGTATGGCATTGCGTCCTAATTTGTATAAGTCGAGCTTAATCAAAACCCAAGCCATCAATCTGAAATAATGTGTCTTCTAATGTTTCTATGCTTGTATCTCAACCACTAACTTCAACAAGTCTCTACCTTAGTCTTACTTCTAACTATACCATTTATTTACAAAAATTCTGAAATTTTACTCATCTTTGAGAATTTAAAATCCGTAATAGATATAAACATGTGATTTTCACGTACAGGTTGAATTACGAGTCTATTTTCTAGAAATGTGGGCTTCGCTAACCAAAAAATTCCAAAACCTAAGTAAAATTACTAATTTACCCTTTAATACAAGTGCAAGTCATTTACTGAAATTTATGTCTTTACCATTTTTAGCATATCTCCTAAACCGTATAACCAATGAGAACAAAACACACGGCCAAATTTAATTTAACTCAATACCTAGAAGCTTGAGCTTTCAAAAGGGAGTGCTATTATATAAACTTTCTGACTTACAAAGGTTTCAAATTCAGGTTGCGCAAAATGACCCATTTTAGAAAAATGACCATAACTCAACCATCCGAATTAGTTAACGCTCCAACCAAATGTCCATACGTACTTAATACACATAACTAGGTCAACATTGATATTCCCAGAACTTCCCAAGCCAAAAAATTTCCTATAAACTCAATTCTATCCAATATTTCAAAACAGTCCCAATTAAAGAGTGACACATTTTTAGTGATCACAGAAACAATCGCACTTTTGAAAACTATTATCCTATTTAAGTGAAACAACTTGGAGTGATTCCTACTAAGTTCCTTATAATGAGAACAGATTATTATTACAATAAGGTTTGCACAAAAAACCTGGACTAATGCCCCAATTTCCTATGACTAGTCTAAATCGAGACCTGTTTGTATAACGGTCGTATCTCATCTCACACTCATATCGAAGGAGATAAATATTCATCCAATTAGCCACATGCACTTAAGACCAGTGCCTATCATTAAACACATCTCCAGTCTGATAATATCGAAAATATAGTTTGAACTTAGGAGCTACATCCTGCTGGTCCAAATCACTCCTAAAACCATCATCCAAAATCCATCCCAAAACCCCAAACCAAATCCAAAAAAACTATAAAAATGCCATACATGCTTCATCTATCACATTAACAAACACCATTATACAAGAATTTCCATAAATTAACACAATCTTACATGGACGCAAACCATAAGAAAAATCAAAGATTAGAGGGTTAAACTTACTTGAGAAGATGATTAAAACAACAAATCAAACACAACAACCCTTTAGACCTAAGGGCTGATATTCGACCCAAATAAACCCCCAAAAACCTTCAACTCAAAGCTTCTAATTCACCCAAATAATGTTACCTACTTGATTCTTAACAAACCCTAACCAAACACTTACAAGAAAGCACCAAAAACACTTTAAATCTTCACCAAAACTACTCAAACTTTGCAAGGATCTTAGGAATCATGATTGGAGTGGATAAAATGAGTAGTAAAAAAGCTAGAGTATGGTTGTGGTGTGGTAAAAATTCGCAGCCAAGGGAGAGACAGAAGAAGAATGGATGGTTTTGGTTTATTTTTTAGATTTGCATGGAATAGTAATGATGGAAATATTGGTGGGAAATTAAAAAAAAATGTTAAAAGTGTGTGTGTTTAATGAGTATACCCGGCCCATAGGGGGTGTTTATAAAAGGGCTTATATTTTATTTTTTTTAATTTTGGAGTGATTTAATTTAGGTAAGGTGTGTTGGTTAAAAAAATAAAAGGTATAGTTTGAATGTAAAAACGCGAGGTTTAGCAAAGTTTGACGAAAATGCAAGGTAAAATTAAAATGTCAAAAATTAAGATTATAAAACTTTAGGGGTAACAATGAAAATATGGGACTACGATAGACAGCTAAGTGGAATAACATTTCAAAGCAACGAGAGCAACTCAAACTTAAGAAGAACGCGAATTCTGAAATACGGGTGAAAGTAAAGTAAACATTTACTTAACATTACAAAAAATAGAATTAAATATGAATATATTTATTACCTAATTTTACGAAATCTCACAGTCGGTCCCCCTAAGGGAACTCTGGTCCCAGAGTTCAACCGGCGACTACAGACTAGGTGAGGCAAAAATATGAGGGTACTTTACCTTGAACTGATCTTCTCTCTCCCATGTATACACAGTTCATTGTCGAGAGTTCCAACGAACTTTAACTAAAGGAATTCTTCTTCGCTTCAGCTTTTTCACATCTCGAGCCACGATCTCGATGGGTTCTTCGACAAAACATAGATTTTCATCAATCTTTATCTCTTCCAAAGGAACTTGAATATCTGACTCGGCCAAGCACTTCTTGAGGTTCGACACATGAAATGTTTTGTAAATACAGCTCAGCTCTTGGGGTAACTTTAGCCGATAAGCTACCGGTCTAACACACTCTACTATTTCAAACAGTCCTACATACCGTGGTGCTAGCTTCCCTTTCTTACCAAATCGTACCACTCCTTTCCATGGAGATACCTTAAGTAATACCCGGTCCTCAACTTTGAATTCAAGAGGTTTACGCCTCTTATCAGCATAGCTTTTCTGGCGACTCCTCACCATTTTCAATTTATCCTTAATCTGAATAATCTTTTATGTAGTCTCCTGTAACAACCGTGACTTGAGCAGGTTAGTCAAACCTTTAGTGTTGACTTATATGTCTGTTGCAATGTACGGTTATTGATTTTATGTGTTATGCGTTGCTATAATGTGTTATGAGGTGTTGGTACTCCATTTATTGAATTGAGCCATTCAAAAAGATTGGATTAAATGATAAAAATGAACGATTTTCCTTTCGTTCGCTTAAGTGCAAGGAAAATATTATTGGAAAATTTAGTGATTTGCATTTATGTGTAAGTATATATACGTATACGTATTGTTACGGAGTTATTTAAGATCGGTTTAGCGCTTAGAGTGTTAGATAAGAAATGTAAAATTTCTATTTTATAGGAAAGTTAGGTTTTGGAATGAATAATTATTTTAGAAAGTATAGTAAACTGCGTTTAATACAAAAGAAAAGTTAAATAATTAAGTTTTATATAAAAAAACTTAAGGTTTTAAATGTAAATATCTAATTAGTAAAAAAAAAAAAAAAAATATTTTTTTTATTGGATGAATAGTGTTCCGAAAATTAGAAGAAAAAAAAAGAAAAATAATTAGAATCCTAATCCTAATCTAAAACCTAGTTAGACTTAGACTAGGATTCTATCTAGGTGCTTATAAATACAAGGTTAAAACCCTTAACCCTCCCCATTCATAATTGGCCGGCCATAAGGAGAAAAAAAAAGGAAGACGAAATTTTTTTTGGGTTTCGCTTTAAGGTATGATTCGACTTTTAATTCTAGTTCGTTTAATTTTACTAGTAACTTAGAATATATGGATTAGTTTTCAAAAAGTTTATAAAATTAGGGCATTTAAATTCCAGAAAGTTTATGATATTATGATGTTAGCTTAATCATTAGATTAATTGGATTAGCGATATGAGCATGCGTTAGGGTTTAGATCACTCAAATTAGATGCGTAATTCACTGCAGAAAGTTAGGCAGTTTTGTAACGAGCATAACTCGCTTAAAAGATCACTAAAAATTTACAACAAACTAGAGATAACCTCAGAGAGTCCTACTTTCAAAAAATCCGGCCTCATAAGTTTTTATGGTCGGCAAGTGGTCAAATGGTCAGATAAGCAGAAATCGTGTGTAAAACAGTAACGAATTTCCAGTTTTATTTTTGACTTCTTCTAAAAATACTTTAGACACTGAGGTCTAGAGTGGCACATCAAGTCACGTGGAAAGTTAGTTCATATATGGTGTCTATAGACCTGTGATATTTTGGCTAAGTGTCTGAGAGGGGTCTAAGTGGGTAATTAATCCATACTTTTTGAAGGTCCGATTCTGGATGAATTTTAAAAACATTTTGATTAATGATTTTTTTGAGATATATATAAAAGGGTAGTAGGACTTTGGGAGAGCCAGGAAGGTTTCTATGTCATATAAAAGAAGTAAAAAACATGGTAAAATTTTGGTTTAAATATGGAATGTTTAATAGTGCGTTTAGGGTCCACGCAAGTGAGAGTCAAATACTGCGTAAAACCAGAAAGTGTTTACAGTGTAAAACGTTTAAGTGCAAATAGTAAATGAAAGATTTAATAGAGATTATAAAACCAAGTAATAGGACTAGATAGATCAAAGGCATCCCATATAGTTGAGTTACATCATTTTGGGATTATTTCTATTTGATGGAAACATTATTTTTGTGCTTGTATTTGTTTTTAGAATGTCGTGCTTTTGTATGAAGCGTTTGTGGAATTTAAGCTAGCAATCAGGTGAGTTTCATAGTCCTTTTTTTTAAATGTCTTTACATTTGGATGAAAATAATGCTTATGATCTAAAGATTGTATTGAATGCTTGTGATTATGTGGTAATAGTGTAATGGACAATATGCTACTGATATATGACTTATTGGATGCGCATGTTAAATGTGATCTTGGTGTTTGAATCGCTACTCATGAGGCAAAGACTTGGGATTTATCCTGAGTGGTAAAGTGTGTTATCGTCTACTTATAGGGTAAAGATCTTGGAGCTGATCAACTCCCTTGTGATATTGTGTTTATCGGTTACCAAGAGTCTGGAATTGGATATTGGAATCCTTACCATGACTATTAATGGAGGCGGGGGTAAACGTTCTACCCAGTTTGTTGTGATTGGATCGGGGGTAACGTTCCTGACCCCATATGTGGATGCATGTTAGCATAAGTTCATATTTGTGCATAATTTCCTTATTGTATGATAATCCACATTAAATCTGTTATAAAGTTTATTGTTGTCCTAAACCTATGTCTCTCACCAAACCACGTGTTTGACGATTTGTAGCATCATTTCAGTGAGCATAAAAGGTATGCAAGTGGCTAAGAGAGACAGCTAGGTGTGCATGGGAGCATACTTCCCTATTTGTTTTGTTTGCATGAACTTATGTATTTTTTGAATTTTTATTAGGAGCGTAGGATTTAATATATTCATGTATTGGAAGACCCCACTTTCTTTAATTACAAGAAAGTTGTTTGTATTTGTTTGATTGGATTATTGATATTGTCATGACACATTATGCCCATTGGACTCGTTTATTGCATTATAAATTCTCTGTTTTCGACACCATTGTTTATGAAGATATCCATGACGTTACGCCTCGCGTTTCGCCTTGGCGGGGTGGTTGAATCTCCTACACAATCTCCGGTCCATAAGTTTGACTTTCCTTTCCACTTCACAGCCCTATCAACGAGAGATCTATAATTTCCCGCCCATATAGCGAGCCTCAAAAGGTGTGCACTTATGATCTGTGGTAATTGTTGTTTATAAGAAAAACTCAACCAACGGGAGTGAGTATCCCAACTGCACCAAAAATCCTTAACCAAGCTCAAAGCATATCCTTCATTGTCCTAAATTAGTATGCTCCACCATCTGACGTCGGTCTTAAGGGTGGTAAGTCGTACTCATGTTTTAGCTTTGATCTACCCCAACGCCTTTAAAGAGCTTGGCAATAATTGTGATGGCTGAATCGAAACCATCCTACGGTTGAATGATTGATACCGGCACACCATATCTCGCTACAATCTTGTTGATATAAATCCTTACCAGCTTCTTCATTTTGTAGTCTTCACGAATAGGTAAGAAGTGAGCTGACTTGGTCAATCTATCCACAATGAACCAAATCGCATCATACCCACTACTGCTTTTAGGCAACTTTGTGACTAAGTCTATTGTTATCTTCTCCCATTTTCATTCCGGAATATCCGGCTGCTGAAGTAACCCTAAAGGTTTCTGATGTTCGGCATTTATCTTAGAGCATGTAAGACACTTGCTAATGTATTTAGCAATGTCTCTCTTCATATCAGGCCGCCAACACTGTTGGGATTAAAAGCTTCATAAGGCTATTTGGAATTACTGGTGATCTTATCAAAGTTAGTGTTTCTCAAGAAGAAAGGTTTGTGTTACTACTGCTAGCAAAAAGATTGTGAAAAATACGCTAAGTACTTAATACTGCTAGTGTAACTTAGAACTGCTAGTATATGTTAGTACAACTAGAGTAAAGTTAGTATTGCTAGAATAAAGTTAGTACTGCTGGTAGAGAATGAAGAAAATATTCTAAGTATTTATTGCTGCTTGTACACAGTTAATGCTGCTGGTGTATAAGTTACTGCTGCTAGTGTTCAGAGTTAATGATGCTGGTACAAAGTAACAACTACTGGCAAAGTTACAACTGCTAACAGAGTTACAACTGCTAATGGATAAAGATTGATTGAAGATAAATATTGCTTAGTATATGTAATAGAGAATATTTTTGTAAAATAATACATATAAGTTATTGTTTAGAAGATCTCATGAATAACTACTTAGGTAAAATATGTAAACCAGTTAGGACTCCTTGGTGTATAAAAGGAGGTCCTAGGGCATAGAGATTGATATCTTTTTCATTGTTCTGTCAATCTATTCGTAGCTTCAAGGTTTTGTAACCCTAACAATATTAAGAGTATTCGTATTATATTGAGGCTGAAAGTTTTGGTAAATTGTTTTGTTATTAATCTTATTCAAAACTGTTTCATTGAAATTCTTCTTAGTATCATTGACTAGATTCCGCATAGTTTTGATATTCACAATTAAAGTTTCTATTATAGTTGTTTTGGATTTATTTAATACAACTTAGGCTTATACAAGCTAAGCAAGATCTATTCTATTAGGATCAATAAGTGGTATCAGAGCTTGTGGGAAGCTTTGAATAAGAAGAAACTTTACTACACACAAGATCTATTTTTTCAAGAAGTAATAGACTCTCAATCTACTCAAACCATCAAGCTACCCATACTCCAACCTGGTGAGTATGATCTCTGGAAGATGAGGATGGAGCAGTACCTATAGTGCATTGATTACACTCTATAGGAGATTGTAGAAAATGGTAATGCACCCATAGTAACAAAAACTATTGATGGTAAAGAGACTGTTATCCCTCCTACAAGTGTTGAAGAGAAGGCACAAAAAAGGGCATAGTCTTGAAGGCAAAAGCACTTTGTTTGATGGCCCTTGTACAAAAAATACTAATGAGCATACATACAAATTCTAACTCATGTTAAGGATGCTCAAACACTGATGCATAGCGATTTTTATTATTGAGAATAGATTACTGGAGTTAATAACTGCTACAAAAGAAATACCTAAAAAAATCTCTTAAGCAAGCTAAAATGAACGACATTACAGCATCTACAGCACAGAAGTGATTATGAGCAAACTTTATGAAAGCGCTTTCAAAGATAATTAGTCCACCTGGAGAGGCATGGTAGAATTATTTCCTCAAGAAGACATCAATCAAAAGTTCTTGAGTTTGTCATAAGAATGAACTATGCATACTATTGTGTAGAGGAACAAACCAGAGATTGAGATATTAAGTTTAGATGAACTCTTCAACAACCTAAAAGCTTATGAATCAGAGGTCAAGGGGACATCTAGCTCAACCACAAACTCACACAATGTAGCCTTTTTGTCCTCTAGCAGCACTAACAGTGCAACTAGAGCAGTTAATACTGCTCAGGATGTTAATACTGCTAGCACTCAGGGTGCTGCTGATAGCTCAACAACTGTTGAAAATTTAGTGATGCTGTGATTTATATTTTCCTTTTTTCTAGCCAACCAAGTACTCCACATCTAGATAATGAAGATCTACAACAAATCAATCTTGATGATCTAGAAAAGATAGATTTGAGGTGGAACATTGCTATGCTGACTATGAGGGCAAGAAGATTCCTGAAGAATACTAGAAGGAAGCTGGACATATTATGATTGCCAACAAGAAAGAATTTGGGTTTTGACAAGTCCAAAGGATGGAGTTTATTCCACAAACTTAATCTCATTCATCAACTAACACTACCAGTAAAGAAGGACGGGACAAAAACTTTGCAAAGGGAGTAAGCAAGGCACCCCCAGGAATCAAGACCAGCAGGAACACTGGAGACCTACAAGAAGGAATGTGCTAGTTGAGGAAACTACTATTCAAAAGCCCGTAGTTCATTAGTGTGATTGGCTTTGGCTATGATTCGAGTGACCAAGGCAGAAGAATGGTCCCACCAATTTTGCTCTTATGGCTTATTCTTACCAACAAAGTTTAAGTTCTTCTACAAACTCTGAGAGTAACTAATGACTCAAATGTTTGTAATCCCTGTTTAAAATATGTAAAACAGATCTAAAAAGACAAAATGAAACAATTAGTTAATTGACTTAAGAACAACTAGGTAAGTGTTGTCGTCCTTAATAAAACTTGGTTTAAATCTGTAGAAGCTAACTGTTAGTCTTTTAGAACAAATATGAGTTTATGTAAAGGAAGAATATAAACTACACTTATCTTGAAAAATGTGTAATTCTATTTTTTTAGAGAATTTAGATATTACAAACGCTTATAACAAAGAAACGTGAAGTTAGAAATTGGCACACCCCCAGCCACAGATGAGGTTCAAAAAACTCTACATACATAAAAATTGCAAAATTCACATCAAATAAACCTAAGTAACTTCTTAGACAAGACAGATAATGGAAAGTGTAAAATAAATTAGGTAAAATGTTGTCCTACCTTCCCTAAAACTGGGAATTTTATGCTACAAAAAATCTGATTTAGTTTATCTTAGTCTAGAATGATTTTGTTGACGTAATGAGGTCTGTTAGTGAGTGTCGAAGTTGAAAGAAAATGACCCTACTATTGAACACTAATAACTTAAGACGAAAGTCGAGCTAAGGAACGAAAATGGAAGCCTTCCCAATTATTGAGGATTGGGTATCTGATAGTGATGAAGAAAATGTGCCTAAGGTTAAAATAGTTAAGATGTTTAATAAACCTAGTTTTGCTAAGATAAACTTTGTTAAGTCTACTGAGCAAGTAAAATCTCCTAGGAAAACATTAGTTGATAAAAATAGACAAAAACATACCTGTCCAGAGGAAATCAAAAAAACTGGAACAAACAGATGTTTCAAAAAATCTAGGGAGTGATTACATGAGATGTGCAATAAAAGCTTGGTGCCATAGCTGTATGGTAGTTTTGATCATTTAGTACGAAAAATTGGAATTGCAAATAACTGGTATAATAACTGGAAGATTCTGCAAAACCATAGTTTGGAACTAATATTCAAGTAGGGTGAACCAAAAAACATTAGAATTCTCTAACTTTAACTCACAGCCCGAGTCCAAACAAAAGGAACTCTGGTTCCAGAGAACACAGTTTTAACTAAACTAGGTCTGAGTGGCCCAATTTCACTAATACTACTAGTAGTACCATTAATACTATACTAAAAAAATACTGTTCAAATCAAGAACGGAAAAGTGAATAATGTAAGGACCCATATAACATTTTATTAATACTGCATATTTCAACTACACAAGAAGGAGGCCTTATAACAAAATAAAACAACAGCTAATAAACACGTAACTTTCACTAAAAAAGGTAAATACTTATACTTAAAGGGAACAAGGGTTTAATACTGCTAGGTCCAAAAGCAGTTCTTAGAGTGCTGTTAAAGGAAACATAAGGGCAATGATATAAGGTCTCAATCCAGCATGTTGGGTTTTGGAGACAAAGCACAAAGGTTTTAGACCATGTCCACAGAACACAATCAGGTCATGTAATGAATGGTCCCGTTAAAAGCTTTTACTTATTGATGCACAAGTACAATCAAAGTCAGTAATTGGCATGGTTCCTAAAAAAAAAAAAAACTAATTTTCCCTCTTTTTCCTCCTTAACCATTATTTATGTTGGCAGTCGCAGGGGCATCTAACACTCCATGAATAATTAGCACAAATTGAAAGCAATAAAAAGGAGTGAATATGTGCGAGACTAACTCAAAACCAAGTTGGCTAGCTCTCAAGAGAGGCACATGACGTAACAATCCCTCTTAACACATTTATGCCGCTCCATTAGCAGGCCTGACTCAGTTGATATCGCCATTAATAATATTCTATTATATATCTTATTTGGTCGGTACGTTAACTTTTTTCAATCCACACGGAGAGGCTGTGCATAATGACTTCTTTGTAGAACCAAAAATGATATCATCAACATACACTTGAACTAACAAAATATCACCTTGGTCCCTCTTGATAAACAAAGTTTTGTCTATCTGTCCTCTCTAAAACCTATTTTCTAACAAATAAGTAGGCAAGGTCTCATACCAAGCTCTAGGAGCTTGATGCACTCCATAGAGAGCCTTTTCTACTTTGTAAACTCTGTCAGAGAAGTCTGGATCTTCAAATCCTGGTGGTTGACATAAATAGACTTCCTCTTCAATCTTACCATAAAGAAAAGCACTCTTGACATCCATCTGGTACACCACAAAGTCTTTAAATAAGGCATAGGCTAAGAATAGCCTAATTGCTTCAATTTTGGTAACAGGAGCAAAAACCTCATCATAGTCTATCCCTTCTTATTGTGTGTACCCTTGAGCAACCAATCTTGCTTTGTTCTTTATCACAATACGTCTTTCATCCTTCTTGTTCCTGTAAACCCATTTAGTGCCTATGGCCCTTTTGCCATTTGGTAAATCCACTAGGGTCCAAACCTTTTGTAATTTAAATTGTAGAAGCTCATCCTGCAAAGCTTCTATTTAACTTGGATCCTTCAATGCTTGGATTACCTTCTTGGGTTCTTCTTGTGATAAAAAGCAATCAAACAAGCAGTTTTGAAAGTCTGTATGGTTTATTCTTTGCTGAACTAAACTAAACAAACCATGTTCTTCCAAATTCTTTGTCATTCTTCTTGTTTGAGGTGCTGAATGTAAGTCTCCAATAATTTGTTTAACTGGATGATCTTTGTGTATTCTTGTAGTTAGAATAGGACTGACAGGCATAAATGCATCTAAATTGTTCATGTCAGCCTCTGCGCCAACATTTTAATCATCATCTAAATAAACAATATCTTCCAATTCAGGCATATTTGGATCATTTGGAAGTTCAATGCTTGTTTTTGGATCAACAGCATTAACTTCTGTACCAGCAGCATTAATAGTTAAACTAACAACATTAACATTGTTAGTGCTGTTTCTATCATTAGCAATATTAATATTGTTAGTGATGTTAATATTATCATCCTTCTCTTGATCATTACTTGAATTACCACCTTCTTTTCTTGGTTCTTCGGTAACCTTTAATTCATCTTCCCTTGAAGGTTTGAATCCAGCATCAGGAGAACTCTTTGAATTTTGAGAGAATAGTGGATTATCAGGCCACATTGGTAGCAGAATGTAATTTTTTCCAGATAGTGTCTCCATTCTTGCTTTACATGCATCATCACATGCTTTTCTACCTTTCCCAGTAATTTTCCCTCCTTTGGAATTACCTCCAATGGCAACAAATCCTCCATTAATTTCTTCATAATCTGAAAGATAGGATTTGTTTCCTGTCATGTGCCTAGAGCATCCACTGTTAATCACTCCTTTATTCTTCAAATCTTGCTGTGGATTTCCCTGCACATAATGGTAGGAAATATTAGTTTCTTTTGGGGACCCAAGCCATTACTGACTTCGATCTGCCTTATGCATCAATATAGTCAAATCTTTTAAAGGACATTGATGCACCATTGTTTCTGGATACATGGTTTAAACTTTGTTCTTTGGTCTCCAAACCCAACATGCTAAGGCCTTAACAGCATTTCCTTTGTTTCCATTAAGAGCACTAAGAACTGCTTTTGGCCTAGCAGTATTAACCTTTGTTCCCTTAACAGTATTAACCTTTTTAGTGAAATTATTGTTATTAGCTGTTGTTATTTTGTTAAAAGGCCTTCTAGCAGTTGAATATGCATTATTAATGACATTTTTCATGGGTCCTGCATTATTCACTGCTGTTCTTGGTTGAATAGTATTAACTGGTCTAGCGGTATTAAGTAAAATTGGGCCAGACCTAGTTAAGACTGTTCTTGGAATCATGTTCCTTTTTGGACTGGGTGAGTTAATTTAGAGAATTCTGTTTGTTCACCCTTTGAACATTGGTCTAAATTGGTTTTGCAAATCTTCTATTATTATACCAGTTATTGAAATCATTCTTCAAATGATCAAAACTACCACACACATGACAAGCTTTGTTGAACATCTCAAAATTACTCCCTAATTTTGGAGACATCTGTTGGTTCCAGTTTCTCTTGTTTCCTCTAGGACTAGGTGTGTTTTGCCTATTTTTATTAACTGATGTTTTCCTAAGAGATTTTACTTGCTTAGTAGACTTAACAAAGTTTATCTTAACAAAACTAGGTTTATTAAACATCTCAACTGTTTTAACTTTAGCCACATTTTCTTCATCACTATCAGATACCCAATCCTCAATAATTGGGGCTCCATTTTCTTTCCTAGAAGTCTTAGGTTCATTAGTCTTAACAGTAGGCTTTTCAACTACAGACTCACTAACAGACTCATTTACATCAATAAAATCATCTAGACAAGGATGAACTAAATCAGATTTATAGGGAGGTGGGACAGTATTATACCCTAATCTGGTTTTACACTTATCCATTATCTGACTGTCTAGAAGTTTACTTAGGCTTTTTGATGAATTTTCAAATTTTTGTATTGTAAGTTGAACCTCATCTTTTTCTTTTGTAGCCAACTCTAACTTCCTTTTAAGCTCTGTAATATCTAAATCTCTTAAATAGATTTTACATTTTCAAAAGTTTTATATCTTCCTTATACACAGACTTATTTTTCTTAAAGACTAACAGTCTGGCTTATACATATTCTAAACTAGTTTTATAAGAGACAACACTTAACCTAGATGTTCTTAAGTCTTTAACTAATTGTTCATTTTGTTCTTTTAGATCTTTTACATATTCTAAGCAAGATGAAAAACAATTTGAGTCATTAGTTACCTCAAAGTTTATAGAATAAATTGAACTTGTTGAAGAATAAGCCATAAGAGCAAAATTGGTTGGACCTTTTTCTGCTTGGTCACTCTAATCATAGCCAAAGCCATCACACTGAGACACTAAGGCATTTGAAGTAGTTTCCTCAATTGGCATAGTCCTTCTTGTAGGCTCCTTGTTCCTGCTGTCTTGATTCTCGGGTGCCCTGCACTCTCTTGCAAAGTGTCCTCTCTTGTGGCAGTTGAAATACTCCACATTGGACTTGTCAAACATAATTGTTTCTTTGTTAGCCATGTCCAGCTTCCTTCCAGTATTCTTCAGGAATCTTCTTGCCCTCATAGTCAGCATAGCAATGTGCCACCTTAAGTCCATCTCTTCTAGATCATCAGGATAGATTTGTTGTAAATCTTCATTATCAAGCTGTGGAGTAGTTGGTTGGCTAGCAAAGAAGGAATAAATCACAGCATCACTCAAATTTTCAACAACAGCACCCTGAGTGCTAGCAGTATTAATACCTTGAGCAGTATTAACTACTCTAGTTGCACTGTTAGTGTTGCTAAAGGACAAAAAGGTTACATTGTGTGAGTTTGTAGTTGAGTTAGATGTCCCCTTGACCTCTTATTCATAAGCCTTCAGGTCGTTGAAGAGGTCATCCAAACTCAAAGTCTCAATCTCTGGTTTGTTCCTCCACATAATGGTATGCATAGTCCATTCTTATGACAAGCTTCTCAAGAACTTCTGATTGATGTCTTCTTGAGAGATAACTTCACCTTGCATCTCCAGTTAACTAATTAGCTTTTGAAGCCTTTCATAGGTTTGCTCAATCACTTCTGTGCTGGATGCAGCAAAGTTTTCATATTGCTGCTTCAGAAGATTTTTTTTAGTTTTCTTTGTAGCAGTATTACATCTAAATCTGTTTTCTATAACCTACATAAGTGTCTTAGCATCCTTGTATGCGTTGAACTTTAATTGATGCTCATTAGGTAAAGCCATCAACAAAGTGCTTCTTACCTTCAACTCTGCCCTTTTTTGTGCCTTCTCTTCAACACTTGTAGGAGGGATATCAGTCTCTTTACCATCAACAATTTTTGTTACTATGGGTGCATTACCATTTTCTACAATCTCCCATAGAGTGTATTCAATGCACTGTAGGTACTGCTCCATCCTCATCTTCCAGAGATCATACTCACCAGGTTGGAGTATGGGTAGCTTGATGGTTTGAGTAGATTGAGAATCCATTGCTTCTTGAGAAAGTAGATCTTGTGTGTAGTAAAGTTTCATCTTATTCAAAGCTTCTCACAAGCTCTGATACCACTTGTTGATCCTAATAGAATAGATCTTGCTTAGCTTGTATAAGGCTAAGTTGTATTGAATAAATCCAAAACAACTATGATAGAAACTTTGATTGTGAATATCAAAGACAATGCGGAATCTAGTCAATGATACTAAGAAGAATTTCAATGAAACAATAATGAATAAGATCAATAAAAAACAGTTTACCAAACTTTCAGCCTCAATATAATACGAACACTCTTAATATTGTTAGGGTTTACAAAACCTTGAAGCTACGAATAGATTGACAGAATAATGAAAACATATCAATCTCTATGCCCTAGGACCTCCTTTTATACACCAAGGAGTCCTAACTGGCTTCCAATATTTTTCTAAGTTATCATGATCTTCTAAACAAATAACTTATACGTATCTTTTACAAAAATATCTCATACATATCACATAAGCAATCTTTATCTTCAATCAATCTTTATCCATTAGCAGTTGTAATTCTGTCAGCAGTTGTAACTTTATACCATCAGCATTAACTCTGAACACTAGCAGCAATAACTTATACATCAGCAGCATTAACTGTGTACAAGCAGTAGTAACTACTTAGAATATTTTCTTCATTCTCTACCAGCAGTACTAACTTTACTCTAGCATTACTAACTTTACTCTAGCAGTACTAACATATACTAGCAGCTCTAAGTTACACTAGCAGTACTAAGTTTATACTAGCAGTACTAACTACTTAGAGTATTTTTCATAATCTTTGTGCTAGTAGTAGTAACACAAACCTTTCTTCTTGAGCAGCACTAACTTTGATAAGAGCAGCAGTAATTCTAAACAGCCTTATGAAGCTTTTAATCCCAACAACATAGGACTTTGGTATCCGAAGTATTTTGGCTTTGAACTGACAGCTTTTTTAGATGCCGACCATGCCGGATGGATTGATACTCACAAAAGCACTTCGAGAGGAATACAGTTCCTAGGTAATAAGTTAGTCAGTTGGATGTCAAAGAAGTAGGATTGCACTGCAATGTCATCAGCAGAGGCTGAGTACGTGGGGTTATCTGCAAGTTGTGCTCAAGTAATGTGTGATAGACACAATTTAAGGATTATGTTTCAACTACCACAAATACCATTGTATTGTGACTCTCATCAGCCATAGCATCTCATGCAACCCCCGTGCGAGCACTCCTATAAAACCAAACACATCCATACACGATATCATTGTCATCAAGGAACAAGGGGGGGGGGGTTTTGAAATGGTATAATTGAATTGATACTTTGTCAAAACAGAATACCAATTAGCATGATATGTTTACTAAAGCCTTACTCCAAGATAGTGCAGTAAATTGTCAGACTAAACTGGTATGCGATGTTTGACTCCATAAGAACTGGAAGTTCTGACAAATGAATCTGCTTTATATTTTTAAGAAAAGTAAAATACAAAAATATAAAACATATAAAAACAAATACAAAAATATAAAATTTCAAAAACAAAAATACAAAACCAAAAAATCAGAAAATGTATCACAAAAAGAATTCTCTCGACATGTCTCTTGGAATCGATAACATTTACGTACCTAGAAATGTTGATTAATATCAACGCGGGCGTGTAAATGAAGTTCGAGCAGGAGTTTCAAATGCTTTCAAAACATGTCATTTCTAATTTTCTTTATGACTTGTAATCACTCTCAGATTGCAACTTGGACCCAGACGAAAAAGGAGAGTGTACGCATAAGTGCGCTTATCCTTAGCGTTAGAAGAGAAGTCTTCTAACATGATGTTTTTCAAAAAGATTGAACACAATTTTTCAAGAATTTCTCGCTGACGATTCATAATCTTTCAAAATTATATGTTCAACACTCCATCCCTCATAAAGTTTTACAAGACAATTCTTCTTTCAAAATTGGATACCTCATAACATGACAATATTTATGTATTCAACACATTATAAAAAGTTTTAATAACAACTCAGTAATACTAATGACTACTCAATAGATTGTATGTTATAAGATGATTTAGTTGTTGAGCATAATTTTTCAAGAATTCTTCAATGACAATTCATAATCTTTCAAAATTGTGTGCTCAACAATGCTAACCCTTAATTTTATATTCATTTTACAACTTGGAATCATTTTTTTTTGTGTCAAACATATGTAAAATTGAGGGGGAGCAAGTTAATGTTCTATATAATTCATGCTAAGTATAAAAGTTTTCTCCACTGGATTTTCATGACAAATTTTAATCATATGGTATTTCAAAAACTAAGTGAATTAGTATTTAAAATAAGGGGAGAAATGTAATTAAAATGTGATCTTGAAAATAATAAGTGATCTAATCGACTCAAAGTACTTGATACTCTTTGGAAAATGTTTTATGGTTATGATCTCATACCCAACAACATCTTAATTCACGACGATTCTGAAGTCATAAGGTGGTTAAGTTAGGTATTAGTCCTATGATCCAACCAGAACTGGAGGGATCTACCCAAGGACACTCCATAGTTAGAAATATCAGTCCTTAGGTATGATTAGAGATGAATGAGTTTAAGGGAATAATGCCGACTAAGATTGAGCTAACACTAGAATAATCACAACATGGTGTTAGTAATGACGTCTTGGTAAGCATTGAAGGGGTTGAAGAATTAAAAAGAAATGTATGGATAAAGCGTGAAAACAAAGTAGCCTTCCACACAACTTAGGCAGAAACCGGGTCAATACATAATCTATTGGTTTTCAAAAAGATGAATTCTAATATTGAAGACGACATCATAGACCCAGTGATGCAATGTACAACCCTTCCCAGCCATTCAAGTTTCTCTCAATAGAAACTTGTCTCATTTGTCACGAAGATACACACAACTTCTATTGACTTTATCACTCCGAGTTAGTTGATATTGAATAGATGGCAGGCTGCTCCAGCCTCTGATTACTAAAACCAAAATGCACAAATCGAGTCTAGAGCCAAGAGATCAATAAAATAAATCTCATTAGGACACATTCCATTACAAACACTTGTTGAACATCATCAAGTTTACAAGCTGTTAACAAGAGTCCTATGCATTATCCTTGTGATTTTTCCATAACATCCGAGTGATACTTAAGTATTCATCATGAAGATGGAAATCCTAATTGAGCCAACATCAAACAAGCTCTTGGTATGTGACTTGTGCGATTCTATATGAATCAAACTTTTGTCAACTGGAAAGAAACGATGGTGCGATTCTATATGAATCAAACTTGTTCTAGTAAATGAATTGACGGTTTAATCAGAAAGATATTAACAATCTAATTCACTCTTACCGTGTTGTCTGCTTTGAGACGCTCCAATAACGAGAACGGCTAGTGCAGCTGTGAAACCCTGTCAAGAAGATTAATTTGAATTCTATCTGATCACAGGCAGTATTTATACTGATTAACAGGTAATCGTGGTTATTGCAACTTTATTCGACGAAGTGACAAAGACACTCTCATCCATATCTGTTGATTATCACTAACGTAAACTTGTAGGTTATACGGTGGTGGCGGTATCCCATTCCAGCTGAATCCGGATTCATTACCACATGCTCATGCTCAAACTACAAAGACATACTATTGGCATCAAGATTCAAGAATCAAGAAAGCTCAAACTAAAAGACAAAGACTTTTGTAAACTCTGATATACAAGATCTTCCTTTAAGATATCAAGTCTATCAAGGGAGATTGTTAGCAAGCTTTCTAGATGATGCAAAGTATGAGCATGTTGGTCAAGACATAAGATCGCAAGGTGGCAAATACGATCTAAACTGAAGGATAATGATTTAAAGATCTTGGACGTAAAGACAAAGTCGAAAGACAATGACAAAGGCTAAAGATCAAAGATCACATAGCATGAAGGAACAAGCCTACAACGTAGATAGAGACAAAGATAACAAGAGCTTAACGACAAAAGAAATCTCATTGATCTCACGAAGGAGTGTCACAATGAACTCACTTCGGGGGAGATTGTTAGCCTCAAATATTAAGTCGAACAAGGAAGTTCGTTCATTAAGAATATTAGGTCTTGTTCATTCATTTATGTAATGTTGTAATAGGCTAGAATGGGTAAACGAGCTCGTTTATGTAAGTTAATCGGTCACGTATATCGAGCGTAAGCCCAAGTAATCTCGAGCCCAGCCCATAGAAATACCATAGGCATGTAAGCCTCATGGTTTAACTATAAATACCCCTCTCCAAGGATGGAGAGGGTGTTTGTTCACTTTGTAATTTTCACTAGTAATCAACCATTCTTATTTTTCTCTCTACTTTCTCTCTCTTGTTTCTCTCTCTAAAATTCTTCTCATCTTCCTTCTCTTTTCTACTTGAATTCTTGTAATATATATGAAGTGTAAGTGATTACGGGTTACCAACAGTTTGTAAATAGTTATGTCTTTATCATGGTAACGGTCGGGAAAAAGTGTCTAGCAACTTATATCTTGGACTTAATCTATTTGTTTCGTAATTTTTGTTTAACAACAATTTAATTCCCTTTCCTAATCATTAAACACGGGTTTTACGCGAATGAGGATGTGATCGAGCATGCATGTCTATTCCGTTGTTATGGCCATGTATGCATGTCTCAGCTGCCTTGTTGGTTTATTACTATTAGTGAAAGTTAGAAGATCCATACCCTATATTACTCTACTAGTCTTACTCTTTAGCTTATTTAAGGTGGGAGTGAGCAGTCACATGTGTCTATCCCGTCGCTACAGGTGTATGTGTATGGTCTTTTTCGCCCTCCTGTAATATTGGTATCGATAAAGATTAGTTAGAGTAATCAATCCTAAGCCTTATAACAAAAACCCATTTTACCTTTATAAACTTGTTACTCCTTAGCTCTAGTGATGGAGATGTGTATCCTTGCCAAGCCTATGATAGAATACTCGTCACGACCGAACAATTGAGCGAATTAGTTACATGTTACCACATAGATTAGTTGAGTGATTTGAGTGCTTTCATATTCCTATTTCGTGAGGTGTTTGGTTGTGTACTTGTAATAGATCAAATAAATGCTTAAACGGAAAAATCATTAGGGATACATTTTTATAAACTTCTAAAGGCTACTTGAGGACAAGTAGGATTCAAGTGGGGGGATATGTGATGACATCAAATAACGTCTATTTTATAACATCATTTATCCCATGTAATTAACCCATTTTGTATGATTGTTGCAAAAAATTGTTACTTAATCGTTTATATTTGAGAATTACGGTAATTATGGAGTACTTGGTGAAAGTTAACTAAAAAGCACGCATTCTAGAGCTTAAACGAAGATATTTTGAAGATTACTATTCTGACAACCAATACGCCGTATCCATCAAGGAAGATACGACGTATTTGTGCCTACACTCACCAAATACCACAAAGGAAACAAGATCCAATACGTTGTATCCAGAAGAAGGCAATACGCCGTATTCAAGCTATATAAGAATAAAATATTTTAGAAGATATCAAACGTGGTCCCTGCTCTAAGAAACCCCTAATACACTGTATCTAAGACATTAGATACGCCGTATCGAACCGACTCCAGACCCTATAAATAGAAAACTCAAAAATGAGTTTTGAGTGTGCTAAATTATATTCTTAATACCTAAACCACAAAGGTAGATTTTCATAGGAGAAAAAGAGCAGAAGAGGTCGAGCAACGCAATTAACTCCATAAGAGACAACATGTAATTTCGTATACTCTTGTAATCATTTAGTTTTTGGTGTCATTTGTTAATTCGGTTAGTTTACCTTGGCTAAATCATTGTTTTTGTATTAATTATGACGTTTGAAGGCTAATACCTTCGGGTATTAGCCATTATTATAAAGATCTTAATGTTTCGTTTGTTTATCTTGATTTCTTAATTTATCGTTGATTGCTCGTTTAAGTTTATCATCATACTTGTTTACATGCTTTTGTATGCGACCTATCATTCAACTGGATCTAGTGATACGGACCAAGTAATCTAGATGCCGAGATAGCTCTCCATATAGTGATTTATACATCTAGACCAATAGGATCACAATTAACGACCTATCTTCACCCTTTGATTATGAGCTTAGTTAGACCATAAGGTGACCTTGGTATCAATGAGTACGTTCTAATCAATTGGTAAAGACTTGGTTAGTGGACTACTAGTGTATGAATTGTCATTAAGCAGTAAGTGGGTAAAGTCTCTATGAGCTAAGGTTTAACAAGATCACCATTGCCTTAATCCCTAAGATAGATTATAATCAACAAATAAGGATGCTTTATGTGAATGCGTTTAATTATGACAGAATTCTACGTTTCTAGGTCTTAGGAAGAAGTAACGCCTAAGTCTTAAGAATGATATGCCGCTTCGAGATAAGTAATCATTGCACTAATAAACAAACCAACGTTCTGATTGGATTAATAATGGTTAATACAATTTTCTTATATTTGGCTAGACCGCTATTTTATTCTTTGTTAATTTACTTTCGTGGGTTAAAGCGTCTTGAATTGATTTTAGTCACCACCAAACCTGTGCCAATCTCTCAAGCTGAAAACCCTCCATTTTCCATTAGATTTAGGTTTAAGATAGGTTTAGCATAGATTAGACTAACTTAGATTAGAAAACCAAAGTATTAATAAATTAAAAGATTTAACTTCGCTCTTAGTGATCGACACTCTACTTACCATGAAACTCCTATCGATCGGGTACACTGCCCGTTAAAGTGTTGTTTTAGGATAAGTCGGCTAAATATAAATTTAAAACTTGGCAATCAATAAATTAACCTAACTCAGTTAATACTGTTAGTTATAAACTGAGTACTAAATTATGCTTGGCAGTACAAACTCTGTCTTGGCAGTATTAAGTATGAAGACTTTAATTCCCAACAATCCTCCCCTAAACTTGATATTCATCTTGTTAATCATCAAGTTTCTTCATTAAAGGCTTCTTGATCCTAACAATCCTCCCCTAAACTTGATGTTCATCTTCTGAATCTTCAAGTTTCTGGATAAAAGCTTTATCTTGACTTGGAGGATGTAATCAAACACTTCTTTACTTCTTGTACTGTGACTTGTCATTTTGTTGAGTCAACTCTGCTCCTGCTCTCTTTTCATCATCAAATTGATCATGCAATTTCACAGCTGCTTTATAACCAAGTCTTTCTTGCTCTTGTTACCTTTTTGTCTTCAGGGCTATTTAACCTCACTGAATCTTTCAAATCTGTTTCTGGGTTGCCCTGCAAATAAGAAAATCAGACCTTCTTGGGAACCCAAGCCATTACAGACCTGGATCTTCCTCTTGCATCAACATAATCATATCTCTTCAAAGTGATTGATGCACTATTAGGTTTGACAGGTCTCCAAACCCAACATGCTGATGCTTTAACAGCATTAACCCGATTCGTCCTAACAGCATTAACCACTGCCTTTGGTCTAGCAGTATTAACTTGTCTTGAGCAACAGCAACAAACAACATTAAGATAAATTTTCTAGTAGTATTAAGTGAAATTAGGCCAGACCTAGTTAAGATTTTTCTTGGAACCATGTGTCTTTTTGGATTGGGTTGAGTAATTCTTGGAGAATTTTGATGGTTCACCCTTCTTGCATTGTTCCACGCTAGTTTTTCCTCCCTTTGAGCATTTAGATGTCTCTTTTGTTTACATGTATACTGGAGGTGATCAAAACTTCCACAGACATAGCATGCTTTATTGTGCATCACAAAATCATTTCCTAGTTGTTGGGACTTTTGATTATTCTAGTTTCTTTGATTTCCCCTAGGTTTTTGTGACCTGTACATTTCAGCATATTTAACTGGTTTCCTAACTGGTTTTTCTTGTTTGCTTAGGTCTAACAAATTCAATCTTACACACAGTAGGAGAAACAGTTTTAGACACACCTGTTTTCTTTTCAACCTTAAACTTAGGCTTCTTTTCATCATTACTGTCAGATTCCAAGTCTTTAATAATTGGGGCACCAGTACTAACATTCTTACTATCCTTAGGTCCATATCCTTCAAACTCAGGATGTTGGAACTCTTCTAGACCAGAGTTGACAAAATCAAGCTTGGAGTGCATTATTGGATTAAAGGATAAGGTGGGTGAACTGCATGATAACCCCCAATCCCTTTTTACTATTGTCAGTTATCTGACTCTCTAACAGTTTGTCTAGATCCTTTGAGGCATTTTCAAATTTCTCAATCTTAAAGTCAATGCCCTCCTTTTCTTGCTTAACTTTTTCAAACTCTGTTTTAAGCATATTAATTTCATATTGTTTGCATCCTACTTCTGTTTTAAGGACAACAACTTCTTCACTAAGAAGAACCTCATTCTTCCTATATGTGACAAGTTGTGCCTCAACAGTATCTAGTCCCCTTTTATAAGTAGATGCCTTAAATTTAGTTTGATGTAGTTTAGCAAGCAAATCATCATACTGTTCTTAAGTTCCAATAGTTTTTTATACATGATTTAGTACAGGGTTTATCATTGTGTACCTCTGAGTCTGAAAACGACATCTCTTCCTTATGAGTATAGAGTTCTTCTTGATGATATCTTCTAGATCAAAGTTTCTGAAAGCACAAGCTCTAATACCACTTTATGATCCCAAACCTAGATCGATTCCTTAGGTTATCTAAGGTTAAATTACCTTGGACAAATCCAAAATAACTTGTTGTAGAAACTTTGTATGTGTATTAAAGTGTATACGGAATCTACACCTTAATACTCTAGAAGTAAAATCAATGAAACAGTAATCTTGAACAACAAAGATATAACCAAATGCTCCAATATTATTAGATCAATAATACAAGTACTCTTAACTTAGTACTGGGGTTTACAACCTTGAAGCTTTTCTTAATCGACTTTTAATAACTATGAAAACTAATAATGATACGAGTGTGTGTTTTTGTGATCTCTCAACTAATGCCCTAGAGCCTCCTTTTATAGACTAAGGAGTCCTAGTCGGCTTACAATACATTCCTAAGTATTTAGTCAAACATATTGAATACTATGACTAAGTATTTAATATTTTCCTAAACATGTAGTCAAATGTATTAAATACTCTCATAATCTTCTCATAACATATAATCTTCTCAATAAGTCAAATTAACTTCAGATGTAATCTTCACCAATCACATTACCTTTCACATGTAATCTTCTCAATCAGCATTAACTTCAGTCTTTCAGCAGTATTAAGTTAATACTGGCAGTACTAACTTTGCTCTAGCAGTACTAAGTTTACACTAGCAGTACTAACTGATTAGTACTGGCAGTATTAACTCAGTTAATACTATTAGTTATAAATTGAGTACTAAATTATGCTTGGATTTTTTAAATTTATTTTTATTTTACTTACAAACTGCTATCTGGCAGTATTAGGTATTAAAGACTTTTAATTCCCAACACCCTTGAGCAACCAATCTTGCTTTTATCTTAATACCTCTTTCATCCTTATTGTTCATGTAAACCTATTTAGTACCTATGGCCCTTTTGCCATTTGGTAAATCCACCAGGGTCCAAACCTTTTGTAATTTGAATTGTAGAAGCTCATCCTGTATAGCTTCTATCCAACTTGGATCCTTCAATGCTTGGATTACCTTCTTGGGTTCTTCTTGTGATAAAAAGCAAGCAAACAAATAATTTTGAAAGTCTTTATGGTTTGTTCTTTGCTGAACTGAACTAAACAAACCATGTTCTTTCAAATTCTTTGTCATTCTTCTTGTTTGAGGTGCTGAATTCAAGTCTCTATGATTTGGTCAATTAGATGATCTTTATGTATTCTTGTAGTTGGAATAGGACTGACAGACATAAATGCATATTTAGATCATTTGGAAGTTCAATGCTTAATTTTGGATCAACAACATTAACTTCTATGCCAGCAGCATTAACAGTTGGACTAACAGTATTAATAGTGTTACTAGCAGTATTAACATTGTTAGTGCTGCTAACATTGTCATCTTTCTCTTGATAAACTCTTGGCTCCTCTGTACTTGGAACCTCACTATCTTCATTCCCAAGATCTTCAGCATCCTTCTTTTCCTCCTCCCCTGATGGTTTAAATCCAGCATCAGGAGAACTCTTTGAATCTTGAGAGAATAGTAGATCAGCAGGCCACATTGGTAGTAGAATGTAATCTTTGCCAGGTACTGTCTCCATTCTAGCTTTACCTGCATCATTACATGCTTTTGTACCTGCATTACCATTAGATTGATTCCCTACAACAACTAGCTTATAGTTCATAGATTTTGTTAGTGCATCTATATCAAAAAGCCAATTAGGTCTACTTCCTGCAATATTAGGTGTATTTTCACTAAATTGAACATGCAGGTTCTCTTCTACTATCCTAGTTCTACTGTTGAATACTCTGAATGCTTTGCTATTGGTAGAGTATCCTACAAAGAACCCTTCATCAGCCTTTCCATCAAATTTACCTAGGTGATCTATGGTATTAAGGATTGTAACAGGACACCCAAATGGTCTCATGAAGCTTAAGGCAAGTTTTCTACCTAGAAAAAGTTCATAAGGGGTCTTGTTGTGAGGCTTGATAACTAACACCCTATTTTGGACATAACAAGCAGTATTAATGCTCACCCAGGAAAAGTTGTTGGCAATTTTAAATCAGCTAGCATAGTCCTAGCAGCCTCTATTAGTGTCCTATTTTTCCTTTCTGCTACTCTATTTTGTTGTGGAGTCCTAGCAACACTAAATTCCCTCTTAATACCCTTCATTTCACAAAACTGATTCATGACCCTATTCTTGAATTCAGTCCCATTGTCACATCTAATCACTTTCACCTTAAGGTCTATTAGATTTTCTATGCCTGTTATAAATGTTTTAAGGATTTTAGAAGTTTCATCCTTAGTGGCTAAAAAGAAAACCCAACTAAACCTACTAAAATCATCTGTGACAACTAGGCAATACATCTTTTTCATTAAACTCTTTACAAATGTTGCAAACAAATCTATGTCACAACCATTTGTTTTAAAAAAAATAATGGCGTTTTTTTGGCTCATTGAACTGACTTTTTTGGTCTTACAAGAAGCTCTGTGTTGCTTTCCCTTCTGACAAGCAACACAGGTTTGATTAATTTTAAAAAGTTTTGAAGGTAAACCTCTTACAAGGCTTCCCCTTACTAGTTTATTCATTGTTTTGAAATTTACATGTCCAAGCCTCCTATGCCAAAGATTAGATTCATCTGGTGTGGCTTTTGCAAAGAGACAAGTGAGACCTCCTTGAGGAATAACATTCTTTAAATCAACACTATACATGTTATCCTTTCTAGGAACTTTAAGCAAAACATGACTTTCATCAGTTAACTTAAAGTCTGGAGACAGAACAACACATTCAGTATCAGTAAAAAGAACACTATTCTTCTTGTCACACATTTGTGAGACACTAAAAAGGTTAAACTTTAGTTCCTTTACAAAATACACATCTTTAAAATCTAATTTACCAGTTCTTATTTTACCTTTCCTAGTAATTTTCCCTCCTTTGGAATTACCTCCAAAGGCAACAAATCCTCCATCAATTTCTTCATAATCTGTAAGATAGGATCTGTTTCCTGTCATGTGCCTAGAGCATCCACTGTCAATCACTCCTTTATCCTTCAAATCTTGCTGTGGATTGCCCTACACATAATGGTAGGAAAATTAGTTTCTTTTGGGGACCCAAGCCATTACTGACTTGGATCTGCCTTGTGCATCAATATAGTCAAATCTTTTAAAGGACATTGATGCACCATTATTTCTGGAGACATGGTCTAAAACTTTGTGCTTTGGTCTCCAAACCCAACATGCTGAGGCCTTAACAACATTTCCCTTGTTTCCCTTAACAGCACTAATAACTGCTTTTGGCCTAGCAGTATTAACCCTTGTTCCCTTAACAGTATTAACCTTTTTAGTGAAATTACTGTTATTAGCTGCTGTTATTTTGTTAAAAGGCCTTCTAGCAGTTGAATATGCATTATTAATAACATTTTTCATGGGTCTTGCATTATTTACTGATGTTCTTGATTGAGCAGTATTAACTGGTCTAACAGCATTAACTGAAATTGGGCCAGACCTAGTTAAGACTGTTCTTGGAACCATGTTCCTTTTTGGACTGGGGTGAGTTAATTTAGAGAAATTCTGTTTGTTCACCCTTTGAACATTGGTCCAAACTGGTTTTGCAAATCTTCCATTATTATACCAGTTATTGCAATCATTCTTCAAATGATCAAAACTACCACACACATGACAAGCTTTGTTGAACATCTCAAAATCACTCCCTAATTTTTGAGACATCTGTTGGTTCTAGTTTCTCTTGTTCCCTCTAGGACTAGGTGTGTTTTGCCTATTTTTATCAACTGATGTTTTCCTAGGAGATTTTACTTGCTTTAGTAGACTTAACAAAGTTTATCTTAGCAAAACTAGGTTTATTTAACATCTCAACCTTGGGCACATTTTCTTCATCACTATCAGATACCCAATCCTTAATAATTGGGGCTCCATTTTCTTTCCTAGAAGTCTTAGGTTCATTAGTCTCAACAGTAGGCTTTTCAACTACAGACTCACTAACATTCACATCAACAAAATCATCTAGACTAGGATAAACTAAATCAGATTTTGGTGGCATAAAATTCCCAGTATAGGGAGGTGGGATAGCATTATACCCTAATCCTGTTTTGCACTTATCCATTATCTGTCTGTCTAGAAGTTTACTTAGGTTTTTTGATGAATTTTCAAATTTTTGTACTATAAGTTGAACCTCATCTTTTTCTTTTGTAGCCAACTCTAACTTCCTTTTAAGCTCTGTAATATCTAAATCTCTTAAATAGATTTCACATTTTAAGAGTTTTATATCTTCCTCATACACAGACTCATTTTTCTTAAAGACTAATAGTCTAGCTTCTACAGATTCTAAAAAATAAAAACCAGATTTATAAGAGACAACACTTATAATAGCGGTTCTTAAGTCTTTAACTAATTTCATTAGTTCTTTTAGATCTTTTACACATTCTAGACAAGATGAACAACAATTTGAGTCATTAGATACCTCAGAGTTTGTAGAAGAAGTTGAACTTGTTGAAGAATAAGCCATGAGAGCAAAATTGGTTGGACCTTTTTCTGCTTGGTCACTCCAATCATAGCCAAAGCCATCACACTAAGACACTAAGGCATTTGAAGTAGTTTCCTCAACTGACACAGTCCTTCTGGTAGGCTCCCTGTTTCTGTTGTCTTGATTCTTGGGTGCCCTACACTACATTTCAAAGTGTCTACTGTTGTGGTAGTTGAAACACTCTACCTTGGACGTGTCAAACCTAATTCTTTCTTTGTTGGTCATGTCCAGCTTCCTTCTAGTATTCTTTAGGAATCTTCTTGCCCTTATAGTCAGCATAGCAATGTTCCACCTCAAATCCATCTCTTCTAGATCATCAGGATTGATTTATTATAGATCTTCATTATCTAGCTGTGGAATACTTAGTTGGCTAGCAAAGAAGGAATAAATCACAACATTACTCAAATTTTCAACAGTTGTTGAGCTATCAGCAGTACCTTGAGTGCTAGTAGTATTAACACCCTGAGCAATATTAACTGCTCTAGTTGCACTGTTAGTGCTGCTAGAAGACAAAAAGGCTACATTGTGTGAGTTTGTGGTTGAGTTAGATGTCCCCTTGACCTCTGATTCATAAGCCTTTAGGTTGTTGAAGAGGTCATCCAAACTCAATATCTCATTATCTGGTTTGTTCCTCCACATAATAGTATGCATAGTCCATTCTTGTGACAAACTTCTTAGGAACTTCTGATTGATGTCTTCTTGAGGGATAAGTTCACCATGCATCTCCAGTTGACTAATTAGCTTTTAAAGCCTTTCATAAGTTTGCTCAATCACTTATGTGTTGGATGCATCAAAGTTTTCATATTTCCGCTTCAGAATATTTTTTTGAGTTTTCTTTGTAGCAGTATTACCTCCAAATCTGTTCTCAATAGCCTGCATCAGTGTCTTAGCATCCTTGTATGAGTTAAACTTTAATTGATGCTCATTAGGTAAGGCCATCAACAAAGTGCTTCTTCCCTTCAATCCTGCCCTTCTTTGTGCCTTCTCTTCAACACTTGTAAGAGAGATAACAGTCTCCTTACCATCAACAGTTTTTATTACTATGGGTGGATTACCATTTTCTAAGATCTCCCATAGAGTGTAATCAATGCACTGTAGGTACTGCTCCATCCTCATCTTCTAGAGATCATACAAACCAGGTTGGAGTATGGGTAGCTTGATGGTTTGAGTAGATTGAGAGTCTATTACTTCTTGAAAAAGTATATCTTGTATGTAGTAAAGTTTCTTCTTATTCAAAGCTTCTCACAAGCTCTGATACCACTTGTTGATCCCAATAGAATAGATCTTGCTTAGCTTGTATAAGCCTAAGTTGTATTGAATAAATCCAAAACAACTATGATAGAAACTTTGATTGTGAATATCAAAGACTATGCGGAATCTAGTCAATGATACTAAGAAGAATTTCAATGAAACAGTAATGAATAAAATTAATAACAAAACATTTTACCGAACTTTTAGCCTCAATGTAATACGAACACTCTTAATAGTGTTAGGGTTTACAAAACCTTGAAGCTACGAATAGATTGACAGAACAATGAAAAGATATCAATCTCTATGCCTTAGGACCTCCTTTTATACACCAAGGAGTCCTAACTGGCTTACAATATTTTCCTAAGTTATCATGATCTTCTAAACAAATAACTTATACGTATCTTTTACAAAAATATCTTATACATATCACATAAGCAATCTTTATCTTCAATCAACCTTTATCCATTAGCAATTGTAATTCTGTCAGCAGTTGTAACTTTATACCAGCAGCATTAACTCTGAACACTAGTAGCAATAACTTATACAACAGCAGCATTAACTGTGTACAAGCAGTAGTAACTACTTAGAATATTGTCTTTATTCTCTACCAGCAGTACTAACTTTACTCTAGCAGTACTAACTTTACTCTAGCATTACTAACATATATAAGCAGTTCTAAGTTACACTAGCAGTACTAAGGGGGCGTTTGGTTTGTTGACATGAATCGCAATTGGTATCGGATTCAGTATGAGGTGGTATGACAATCAATATGATAGAATCTATAGTCACCAATTTCAATGTTTGGTTTCAAAAAATGTAGAATCGGTATCATATTTCTAGCCTAACCTCTTTTATCTTCTTCACCCACTTCTAGCATCAAAATAAAAACCACAAAAACAGGGAAAATGTACCAAGATCTATTCACTGTGAACTATGATAATTTTTCTAAGCAATCATGTATCTTCATCCTTAGTTCCTTACCTTAAGAAAAATATGAAAATAAAATTGTGAAAAGTCAAAGAACAAGAAGAAAAAAACATATATATGATTACCGTAAGAAATATAACAAAATCATCATATCATCATTTTAGGCAACAACAAAAATATAAATTAAACTAGAACAAATCATCATCAAAGAAGGACTATCGTCGTCTTCCAACATTATCACTCATCATCTTCAGTTGTTTACGGTTTCAATCATGATTTTTCATTAAAGACAACAAAACACGTCCTTGATTGGTAACAAAATAGTAGGAAACTTGATTTGTAGAAGGGAAATCCTTAAAATTGTGTTGTTAGAAATGAATGAAGAAAATGGGAATATGAGAAAAGAAGAAAATGACATGTACTGTGAAAATTGTATGGTGAAAAAGAAAATGTAAAATGGGACCCACATGAATGGCTGTAAAAGTCACCATGTTGGTGTGGTATGGATCTATGGGTGTCAGTTTGACATCTGATTCCGAAAACTCCAACCAAACTAATTGAATGACTATCATTGTCATTCTTTGATATCAAAACCTCTAAACCAAACAACACATAAGTTTATACTGGCAGTACTAACTACTTAGAGTATTTTTCACAATCTTTGTGCTAGCAGTAGTAACACAACCCTTTCTTCTTGAGCAGCACTGATTGAGAACTTTGTTAACCCCTTTTTTTATATAAATAAATATATAATACTTATAAATATATAACAAGGATCAAAATCCACAAAATCAATAAGACCGAGAGTAGTATAGGATATTATATTCCCGGGTCTTAGTCCTAACGAGGAGCGAAATTAGAAAGTCGAGAGTCGGTTTGATATTTGATGTTTGAATGAAAAAGGTATGGGTTTGGTTTTCTAAAGCTACGAGAAAATTAAGGCAAACAACACTAAAAACGAGAAAATCACACAAATTATACTAAAAACGAAAACGGGAAGCTAAAACGACACACCAAAAACCTAAAACTTGAAATATTAATCCTAAGGTGAATTTTTTTACTTTTCCTAAAATTAATTGACTAAAATGTAAGAATAAATAAGACTAGAACGAAAACGGAGCTAAAACGAGCTCAAAAACGAGAAAACAAAAACGGGGTCGAAACCCTTTCTTTAAAAAGTAAAATTTTGCAAAAATGACCCTACGAAAGATTTTCTATTTTTCTTAAGTGAAGATTGATAAAATAAAAGTTTCTAAAAAAGAAAAATATTTTTTTGATTTTTATTTAATTTGTTATAATTAAAATACGAATTAAAAGAAAATAAATTATATAAAAAATATCAAACGATTATAAAAAAATTCTGAAAAAATACAAAAAAATGGATTAAGGTGTCCTGGTTCTATTAAAAATAAAAGCTAGAAAATTGGGCTTATAAATAAGCCGGGAAAAAGCCCTAAAGGGCTGAAAGCTTATTGGGCTTAACAGCCCTTAAAGAATTAATTAAAAGAACCTCTACCGGATGAGCTATTGTAGCACAGCGGTAGAGGTGTGTTATAAAAGTGTTGGTTGATGGGGTTGAGGTCCCGAGTTCGAGTCTTGCTCACTCGGGGCCTCCCCTAATCCCAACACTTTTATTTCTTATTTTTTTTAAACTTTTTGAAAAAACTAACAATAAGCAACTTTAAAAAAAGGAAAAATTTTGTAACTTGCAAATAAGCACGAAATAAGCGAAACAAGATGACAGTATTAACTTTTTATGCTAAATCCTAAGGAAATCTAGACTGTTGGCTTATAGTGGCAAATTAAGCAAGAGAAGACAAAAATAAGCAAACACAAATGCTAAGCTACATCTAATAAGCAATTGTAACAAAAAATAAGCAAGTAAGAACATACTAATAAGCTGGAAAAAAACTAAATAAGCTAATAGCACAATTGGAGCAGGGCAGCCTAAAGGGGCACCTTTTTGGCTTATTTTAAAGCCTTTAAATGACCCTTATAGCTGAATAAGCTATGTGAGGTTAAAGCCTGACCAAGTGTCTATAAAAATAAGCAAAAAGAAAAGAATTTAAAAGACAAATAAGCTACTAAAAGAGATTGTAAAACTGGCTTGATCCACTCAGCATGCCAAGTTTGGCTTTTTTCAATTTTAAAGGGACAAAGTTCAAGCTTAAAAATAAGCTAGACAACAAGCTTAAAAATGAAAAACTAGTGAAAACAGATTTAGACTATCAAGAAAAAAAGCTTATGCTCAAATTGTGAAAAGCTAAAAATAACTTTTACTATCTGATATTTTGGATTGAAAAAGGGCAGTTTTTGACTTAACAACACTTAACAAAACTAGGACAGATTTTTGTCAAACTATAGTGAAAGAAAAGGCACCTTAACTAATAAATTAGATACTCTAAAAGGACACAAAAACAACACTCTAAACTGGTTTTGAAAGACTGAATCAAATAAGCCTTTAGAAACCATTTTGTTATAACAGATTCCAAAGACATCTTAGAAAAACCTTCAAAACAATTTTTATCTTTAAAACTTTTTTGAAAACTGATTAAAACCTCTAAATTTAGCTTGTTAAAGATGGCAAGATGACCCAAAGTGTTTTTTTACACAAATTGACCCATCTTTAACCACTGTCCCAAACACCCTTTAAGATTTTAAAATCATTTTAAGATGATTTATGAGGAGCTAAGCAAGGTTTTGAAATAACAGTTGGCAAACAAGTAATGTTATGCTAAAACAAGCAATTTTCAGCAGACAATAAGCATTAAAATAAGATAATAAGCAATAAGCAATAAAAGCACAAAATGGACAGTTTT
>BQNB010018384.1:0-18818 GCA_026074375.1 Tanacetum coccineum | reverse complement strand
TTTTAAACATGTAAAAGAAAACAAGGATTTTTACTTGTGATCATTGTTTTGTACACTTTTATTTATGTTATATGGATGCTAATATGATGTTATAATGTAAATATAAGTCTTGTACAATCTTGGTTTATGTATAAAAAGGTCATATATAAACTAATAATTAAAGTATACTTATGAAAGTTCATAGATAAGCTAGTGTGTACACAAATGAATCTTGTGATTTCTTAGACATTTTTAGACAAATGATGGACCTATGGACACTAATATATGTAAGACATATGATATATATGGTTATAATAGGCTTGTGGTAAATTACTAAGTTGAAAAGTATATAAAAACAAAGTTATACAAATAAACTCAAAAGGATATTTAGGGACTGTTTTAGCACAAAATTTTAGGCATGGATTTTTAAATTTATAAGCATACTACGTCCATGAGATATCTGAGCATATAATGAACTTGACACACAGATTAATAAACGAAAAAAGATACTAGTTTACGAGTTTTACGATAATAACCGATTATAAAAGAATTTTAAAAAAACTTTAGGGGATGTTTTGGTTCGTGTATGGTGACAGCCATATTATGTTTTATAAAGATAGTACACCTCATGACGATTCCAAAAAGCTAAGAAACTCGAAAAACCGCCTTATAACGAAAAAGATATGGTAAATATACGTTTTACGTTAATACCGGGTTTATAAAAGTAAATTTTATAAAAACAAGTTAAAAAATACCTCTGATATAAAAGGTTTAGTATTTTTAACAGATTGTACATATTTTTAGGATTTCAAAATGATAAGAATCATAATTTTTCAATCAATAACGAAGAAGTTATGAATTACGCGAGTTTACGACAATAAATACTTTTATAAAACTATTTTTATAAAAGTTACTATTCATGACAGAAACATATATTTTGAAAACATCAATAAATTGATAGAACTTTCAATAACGAAGACGTGCTCGAAAGAAACACTAAAAACGGAGCTATAACGAATAAAATACGACATTTACGGGTTTTACGTTAATTAAAGTTATAAAAATAAGTTTATAACTGGTATGAACAGTAAAAATCACTGTTCATCAGAGGACATGAAATACAAAAATGTCATATTTTGATACGTCGTCTTAATACGAAAGCGTGGACATAAGAAACGCAAGAAACGGACTTGAAACGTGAAAGTTATGTCATTTTTACCAAAGGTATATTTATAAACGTTTTAACTTTATAAATATGATTTCACTAAAACAATTAGATGGTGATTAGCTATATAGAATTATATATGGTAGTAGTTACCCAATGTGATTAGTACTTATACGACCTATATTGGATTAGGTTGCACTCGATCATTACCGTGACGCATTTTCTGTGATACACTTGATATTCGCTCACTCAAGGTGAGTTCATAGCCCCACGTTTTACATGATTTGTTTTATAAGTTTTTGGGGTGAGAAACATGCACTGTTTTATAATTGGACACAAGTGGATAAGTTTTACATTATGATTACGTGTTGCCTAAGTAGCGATAACCCTAGTTGAGCCCATTATCATGAACTGTCAGTTACTGGATTGTGAGCGCGAATGTTATGAATAGATCTATTGGGATTGACATCCCCGTTCGGGTGATTAGCTATCACTGGGCAAACGAACGTATACCATGTCGAACATAGGATGTTGCGGGTTAGAACATCATCACGGGCAATGTAGGCCATTTATATGGTATTCATTTATGTCGAGCTTCAGTGTCATGAGCTTAGGGCAACGTAATTACATTTATATGATGTCTGCATCTGTTGCATTATCATACACTTGGGAAATCTTGTGGTCCTACAATATACGATTTATCAAACCTATGAATTCACCAACATTATTGTTGACGTTTTAAAGCAATATTTTTCAGGAGGTCAATAAGCACGAGGTGCAAGGGATACATTGGAGGTTTTGATTTGGATATCATGCATTAAAGATTTTGTCGCATTACATTTTGTATATCTGTTATGGGCTAGAAATCTTTGTATTTTGAACAAGTGAACAAGTGAAGCTTCGGGCTTATGTAACAAATACTTTGTTAAATCCAAAAACCACTTTTTGGTCGTTCTATATATATCTTGTGTTATTGATCTATGAAGTAACACGCCCCAGGCCCTTATTCCGCTGCGACCCAATTTGGGGGTGTTACAGATTGGTATCAAAGCCAAGGTTATAGAGAACGAGGTCAAATGTTTTTGCTAGACTATAATCGTTTTCAAACATTGCATACACATAAAGGGGTTTTGAAGGGGCATACATACGTACATACGTTCATACATACACTAGTTGTTGCATTAGTTGGTTATACTAGATGCATTCATAATTGATATACGTGTTTATATTATACTACGTATATACCATACCAGTCTTATGTAATATAGTTATATAGGTTATTTTCGCTTGTTACATCAGTTATGTCGTCTGATTTCGTGGTTACCTATACTTCCGTCCACTCTGAGGCACGATCTTGGAGTATCCCGTCTGAGGATCCTTACGAGGAGGCTGCCCGAAAGTTGTTGGAGCAGGCACCACGTCCTTTAGAGTATGTACTTGATCCCATAGAGCTAGAGGATCATGTACTAATGTATATTCCTGAGCCTGAGCACCATGAGGATTTAGTGCTAGCTGAGGATGAGGCACCTATAGAGCCATACATTACTGAGGTTGCTTTTGCACCTACACTGCCACTACCACCACCATCCTTTCTACCCATACTTATCTGACCCCCACATACTAGAGCAGCCATGGCTCAGAGGAGAGCTACAACACCATCCATATATCATTCACTACTTCTAGCAGGGACGCCACCATTATTACCTATACCACTACCTGCACCATCCACTAGCCGCAGAGTTAACATTCCCGAGGCTGACACACCACCTCGGAAGAGGCTACTACTTATTGCTCCCACACCTATGGTGGAGGTTGGGGAGAGCTCTACTGCTGCTGCTGCTAGATAGCCAGGATCTACTATGGCCCGCAGGGTCGATCACAGTTTTGTAGAGATTGTGGATATCACGGTTCGAGATACTGAGAGGAGGACTATGGCCGCCGTATAGGTGGTTTACCTGAGGGTCAGTTACCAGACAGATGTTCATAGGAGAGAGAGTTTGGGGTTTTATCATGACATCAGGAGGCCCAAGAGGACCGGGCTGCTGTGAGAGCTGAGATTAAGATATTGAGGAGAGAGAGGCTTGCTTATGAGCAAGAGAGCATCGAGACCCGTCAGGCCTTGGCTAGGTCTGAGGCTTACAGCAGGGCACTAGAGGCACGAGTTAGAGTGTTAGAGAATCAGGCGTATCACCACGAGTGGCAGCGTTAGGATGCAGATGATCATGTTATTGAGCATATCATACATACCTAGGCCTTGGAGGCTGGAGCACGCGTTGACACCTAAGAGGACACTGTTAGTAGTGCATAGGTTTACCTTTCTATCATATTGTAGTTATACTATATAGCCTGCTAAGTTTTTATGGGTTACTCCCAGCTAGCAGACTATATAGATCTTTTGTTTCTGTTTAGCTATCATGTATAGCCTACTAAGTATTACGAGGTAACTCTCGGCTAGTAGGGCTCTAGGTTTATTTTCATCTTGTAACCTAGCAGTAGGGAATCATTTTGTACCAAACAGATCTTGTATGTTTCCAGATTATATAAGGAATGGATGTATTATGTCATGTCGATCTCGTGTTGGTTTTATATTTCACTATGTGATGTGATCCCATTTTATTTATTGTTCATATGTCATGTCATGTTATGATTGTATGAAATCTAACTGGTATTATAATTTCTTATGCTTTGAAGAACAATGGAAACTGTTAATCAAGGGATGAGTGTCGAGGAAATTAAGCAGATTGTAGCCCAGCGAGTGGCTAATGCTATCGAGTATATTGCTATTTACGAGTCAATAAACCAAACCAAACAGCAAGAAAACAAAGTAGCAAGGAATGCTAGCAACAAAAGGAAGTGGAAAAGTGATCACAATGGAAGCTCTAACCAACAACACAAAGGGCATAAGGTGTTTGGGGCACACGCTGTTGGGTCAAACAACAAGAAATATGATGGGTCCCTACCTCTATGTAAATAGTGCAAATGTCACCACAATGGACCGTGCACTATAAAGTATGGGAATTAGAAGAAAAAGTATGTTGGAACCTTACCACTGTGCACCAAGTGTAATTACCATCATAAGGGTCAGTGTGTACCCAAGTGCAACATATGCAAGAAGATTGGCCATCTGGCCTGGAATTGTAGAACACCTGCTGCTACTGAGTATCAACGAACTCTTACCTGTTATGAGTGTGGAGGTCTAGGACACTACAAGAGGGATCGCCCGGAGCTGAAGAATCAAAACCATGGAAACCAAGCTGGAAGTATGGAAGCACGTGGAGTGGTGCATGCCTTTGGAGGATGAGAAACTAAACAAGACCTTAACAACATTGAGGATGAGATAGAAGCTTAAAATATAAAGTTGTCTCACTTTGCCTAGTAAACCCTAAGTTGGAACTATCTTAAACTTTATCTCCTTAGGAGTTCTCGTTGTGTTTCTCTTAAATTTCCGTTGTACGAATGACTTTAAACTATCTATCAAATTATCGTATTATGAAAATTTCATCAATATTAACTTAGATTCCTTATTTACTCTTGCAAACTACTCTCACAAATATCATAAAATCATAACACTATTTTGATGAAAATGAGCAATGCATCATTAATCCTCAATTATACATGGCTTGATCAACTATGTATAATTCAGGAAAGTACCATGCCATGCAGAGAGTAGTCACTCTAAAAAATTCTTGTCAAGAAAACAATTTCCTACTTATATCATGTTTTGTGTGCGTATTCATAAAACGTGTTTACTCCAAGAAATTGAATTAGTAACCATACCAACTAATCAGACCTTCACTCCATCTTACTATAAAGTCGACATCATCTTATGACAAATCCTAAGCCGAAAGGCTGAGACACATCACTGGTCGCCCTAGGATAATTAACTATCAAATTTGCTCGCCATTAAAGAATTTACTAAATCACCCTTTCAACATCGACTTAATGCCATAGAATTTGGCAGATTCAACGTCATAATTAGTATGGATTGGTTGGCGAGATACCAGGCCATCATTTTTGTGATAAAAAAGATCGTTCATATTCCATTCAGAAATGAAACGTTGATTATTCGTAGTAACGGAAGCAACCGCACAAACTAGCCCCGACTGAACATCATCTTGTGCACTAAAGCACAGAAGCGCATGCTAAAAGGATGTCAGGCCTTTTTGGCACATGTTACTACAAAGGAGACTGAAGACAAGTTGAAGAAAAACAACTTGAGGATGTACTGATAGTTCGAGATTTTCCTGAAGTATTCCCAGAGGACTTACCGGGTCTCCTTCTGACTCGACAAGTGGAATTTCAAATCGATTAGCTACCCGATGCCGCAACTGTAGCACGGGTACCTTATCAATTGGCGCCTTTCGAAAGAAAAGAGTTGTCAGGGCAACTGAAAGAACTATCCGACAAAGGCTTTATAAGACCCAGTTCCTCACCTTGGGGAGCTTCGATCTTGTTTGTCAAGTAGAAGGATGGATCATTTCAGATGTACATCAACTATCGGGAATTAAACAAGCTAAAGGTGAAGAATTGTTATCCACTCACAAGGATCGACGATATGTTTGATCAACTACAAGGATCCAATGTTTATTCTAAGATAAAACTGCGATCAGGTCATCACCAGCTTCGAGTACTGGAAGGAGATATTCTAAAAACGGCATTCAGAACTCGGTATGGCCAGTTTTGACGAACGCACCAGTGATATTTATGGATCTCATAAATCAGGTGTGCAAACCATACTTGGATAATTTTGTGATCACATTTATTAATGATATATATTTATTTTTCAAAGAACAAGAAGGAACACGAAGAACATCTTAAGGCAATTCTAGAATTTCTTAAGAAGGATGAATTGTATGCCAAATTTTCTAAGTGTGAATCCTGGATTTCCAAAGTACAGTTCCTTGGTCACATGATTTGTAGTCAAGGCATTCATGTGGACCCCGCCAAGATCGAATCCATAAAAGATTAGGCATCTCCTAAGACATCGACGGAGATTCGTCAATTGTTAGGTCTTGCCGGTTATCACTAAAAATTCATCGAAGGATTTTTGAAGATTGCCAAACCAATGACCAAGCTCACTCAGAAGAAGGTCAAGTTTGAGTGGGGTGACAAACAAGAAACAGCTTTCCAATTGTTGAAGCAGAAGTTATGTAGTGCACCAATTCTGGCTTTACCGGAAGGAAGCGAAGATTTTATCGTATACTGCGATGCTTCGATCAAAGGTTTAGGCACTATGTTGATGCAAAGAGAGAAGGTGATTGCTTATACATCACGCCAACTGAAAATTCATGAGAAGAACTATACGACTCATGATTTGGAACTTGGAGCGGTAGTGTTTTCTCTGAAACTCTAGAGACACTATTTGTACGGAACCAAGTGTACGGTGTTCAATGTTCACAAAGTCCCGTACAACACATACTTAATCAAAATGAGCTGAATAGGAGGCAGCGACCGTTGGTAAAATTGCTTAGTGATTACGATTGGCGAGATTCGATATCACCCAGGGAAAGCAAATGATGTCGCAGAACCGCCTTTGAGCAGGAAGGATCGAGAGCCACCATTAAGGGTTCGAGCCTTAGTCATGACTATAGGTTTGAATCTCCCCAAACAAATTTTGGATGCTCAAACTGAAGCACGGAAACCAGAGAACATCAAGAATGAAGATGTTGGAGGCATGTTGGTTGAAAATTCTAAAGATCCGGAGAAGCTTAGGACGGAAAAGTTGGAACCCCGCGCGGATGAACCTCTATGTCTACACGGCAGGAGTTTGGTTGCCATCAATGGTTGACTTGAGGACTGTGATCATGCACGATCCCACAAGTCAAAGTATTTCTATCCATCTTTTTTCTGAAAAGATTGTACAAGACATGAAAAAGCTAAATTGGTGTCCCAATTATAAGGCAAACATCGCACCTATGTTAGCAAATGTTTGACTTATTCAAGGTCAAGCAGAAATCAAAGGCCATCAGTATTGTTGGTACAAACCCGAAAATACCACAATGGAAGATGGGACAATATCAATTATGGATTTATGTCAAGAAGCATCTAAGTCGTCACAAGCTACACACTATTTTGGTAATTGTTGACGACACCTAAGTCTGCAATCTTTGTACCGATGAAGAGACTGATCCGATGGATTAAACTTTCACAGAATGTACCTAAAGGAGTGGTCACGAGGCATGTAATACCCTCTGGGGTCGATTATTTGTGATCGTGACCCTAAGGTTCGCATCAAATTTCTGGAGGTCACATTAGAATGCTTTGTACTAGCAGGATATAATACTACGTACCATCCACAAATAGACGGACAAAGCGAGAGGACTATTCAAACTCTCGAGGATATGTTGCGTGCTTGTGCAATCAACTTTGGAAAGGGTTGGGTTAACCATTTGCCATTAGTCGAGTTCTCATATAACAATAGCTATCACACTAGCATCAAGGTTGCACCATTTGAAGCACTTTACGGTCGAAAGTGTCGTTCATCCGTTTGTTGGGTCGAGGTTGGAGAAGTTTAACTCACTGGTCCATAAATAGTGCAAGAAACAACTGAGAAGATTGTTCAAATCAAGAAGAGAATGCAAGCTGCTCGCTATCGACAAAAGAGTTACGCGGATTTAAAGTGTAAGCCAATGGAATTTCAAGTTCGGGATAACGTTATGCTTAAAGTTTCGCCTTGGAAAGGGGTCGTACGTTTTGGCAAATGGGGGAAGTTAAACCCTAGGTACGTTAGACCATTCAAGGTGTTGGAAATGGTTGGATCCGTTGCATACAAGCTTGAGCTTCCTGAAGAGCTGAGCCGGTTTCACAATACATTTCATGTATCCAACTTGAAAAAGTGCCATGCCGATGAACCATTACCCGTTCCGTTGGATGGACTACATTTTGATGACAAACTTCAATTTGTCAAGGAGCCGGTAGAAATCATGGACCGTGAAGTTAAACGGTTGAAGCGAAGCCGCATACCACTAGTCAAGGTTTGATGGAACTCCAGGAGAGGTCCTGAGTTCACATGGGAACGCGAAGATTAATTCAGGAAGAAATATCCACACCTCTTCACAAAGACCGCACCATTGTCAAGTGCCGCGTCTTAAGCCTTGAGGACAAGGCTCACTTAACGGGGGGAGACTATAACACCCCATGTTTTCGGGTCATTTGCGACGTCAATAAATTCACTATGTATTTTTAGTATTCTACGCGTTTGTTTTAAATCGAAAACGTTAAGTTAAATCGCGTAAGCTAAAAAGGATCATTCAATGTAAACGGGCATCAAACTATTAAATGTTTACATCAAGCAAGTGTTAAGTAATTATTTTGAGGATAATTATTAACTTTGTTCATTTTATTTTTATTGGTTACGTAAAGTGTTTACGTTTCGAGATAAAATACGTTTAGGCATACCCGGAACCACCAAAACTTTTCTACGCTTCAACAAATATCCAAAATTATACCTAATACTCAAAAATTTTAAAAATATATCATGTATATACATACATGGCCGGATATAGGTGGATTTATACAAAGAAATATCACAAAAATTCACCACATGGTCTTTTGTACATCTATACACATTAAATCAAGCCATACTTCCCATACTTTTAACCAATGGCTCCCTAAAAACCATCATCATGTCTCTAGACTTTATTACAAGTTGCTTTGACTAGCATATGACTTATATAACACTTACAACTAGAAAGAGAAACACTTACACTTCATTTTACTTCGTATAATTTCACACAACTCTCTCTTTCTCTCTTGCATAAGCCACGACATCAAACACCGTCTTTATAAAATCCGTAGCTTGATTTTATAAGACCATACAAGAATTCACACATCATTCCTATGATAACCTAAGGTGTTTTGAAGGGTTGGTTAAAGGTTTACAAGTATTGAAGCAAGAAAAGCAAGATTAGGGTTTCTAATTGGAATTAGGGTTTTCAAGTTGTGCAAGCTTTGGTTTATCATCTAAACTAGGTTTTAGATATTGTGGTTCATCATATTACATCATATTAAGGTCATCTAAAACCCTTTATGCCTTTACATTTATCATTTTATGTGTATATATGTTCTATTTAGCAAAATCACTATTTAGGACTTTTAAACATGTAAAAAGAATTTTTACTTGTGATCATCATTTTGTACACTTTTTCATATGTTATGTGATTGGTAATATCATGATATAATGAGATTATAAGTATTGTAACATGTTTGTTAAAGCATAAAAAGTGTATATATAAACTAGTGATTAAAAGTTACTTAAAAAAGTTTAAGATTTTAAAGCCTTGTTAAGGACTTGATATTTTGTACTCATAGACACCATATGGACCTATGGACATTATATATGTATGGCATATGATATAAAAGGTTGTGGAAAACTTGTGGTATTTTATTAGGTTAAAAAGTATATAAAAACAAGTGTATATAATTAGTTATATAAAGGACATAAAAGGGCTGTTTGGTTTCGAATTCCAAACAGTAGGGATTACATATTTATACTATAATACGTCTCATGACGATTCCGGGCATATAAGGAACTTGAAAAACCGATTTATAACGAAAAAGATACGTAGTTTAAGAGTTTTACGATAATAACCGGAGTTATAAAAGAATTTTTATAAAAACTTGTTATAAAAATTCTACAAACAGAAGGTTTGGTATTTTTATTAAATCACACATACTTTTAGGATTCCAAAACAATAAGAAACGTAATTTTTCAATTTAAAACGAAGAAGTTATGAATTACGCGAGTTTATATACTTAAAATGCTTAAAAATACGTTTATAAAACTATTTTTATAAAAGTTACTGTTCATATCAGGAACATTTGTTTTTGTAAGACTCATAAATAAATAGAACTTTCAATTACGAGATCGTGCTTGAAAGAATTACTAAAAACGGAGCTAAAACGAATAAAATACGGCGTTTACGATAATTAAAGTTTATAAAAGTAATTTTATAAACTATGAACAGTAAAATTTACTATTCATCAGCAGACCCAAATGTATTAAATGTGATAATTTTGATACACCTTTCAATTACAAAGACTTGCTCGAAGGAATCGCTAAAATCGGGTTTAAAACGAATAAGTTATTACATTTACGGGTTTTACGACAACTAAAACTATAAAAATAACTTTATAACTGGTGTGAACAGTAAAAAGTACTGTTCACCAGAGGACATGAAATACAAAAATGTCATAATTTGATACGTCGTCTTAATACGAAAGCGTGGACATAAGAAACGCAAGAAACGGACTTGAAACGTGAAAGTTATGTCATTTTTACCAAAGGTATATTTATAAACGTTTTAACTTTATAAATATGATTTCACTAAAACAATTAGATGGTGATTAGCTATATAGAATTATATATGGTAGTAGTTACCCAATGTGATTAGTACTTATACGACCTATATTGGATTAGGTTGCACTCGATCATTACCGTGACGCATTTTCTGTGATATACTTGATATACGCTCACTCAAGGTGAGTTCATAGCCCCACGTTTTACATGATTTGTTTTATAAGTTTTTGGGGTGAGAAACATGCACTGTTTTATAATTGGACACAAGTGGATAAGTTTTACATTATGATTACGTGTTGCCTAAGTAGCGATAACCCTAGTTGAGCCCATTATCATGAACTGTCAGTTACTGGATTGTGAGCGCGAATGTTATGAATAGATCTATTGGGATTGACATCCCCGTTCGGGTGATTAGCTATCACTGGGCAAACGAACGTATACCATGTCGAACATAGGATGTTGCGGGTTAGAACATCATCACGGGCAATGTAGGCCATTTATATGGTATTCATTTATGTCGAGCTTCAGTGTCATGAGCTTAGGGCAACGTAATTACATTTATATGATGTCTGCATCTGTTGCATTATCATACACTTGGGAAATCTTGTGGTCCTACAATATACGATTTATCAAACCTATGAATTCACCAACATTATTGTTGACGTTTTAAAGCAATGTTTTTCAGGAGGTCAATAAGCACGAGGTGCAAGGGATACATTGGTGGTTTTGATTTGGATATCATGCATTAAAGATTTTGTCGCATTACATTTTGTATATCTGTTATGGGCTAGAAATCTTTGTATTTTGAACAAGTGAACAAGTGAAGCTTCGGGCTTATGTAACAAATACTTTGTTAAATCCAATGTATCGGTTTTAAACGACTTTTTGGTCGTTCTATATATATCTTGTGTTGTTGATCTATGAAGTAACATGTCCCGGACCCTTATTCCGCTGTGAACCAATTTGGGGGTGTTACAGTTTACGTTAGTGATAATTGACATATATGGACGAGAGTGTCTTTGTTACTTCATCGAATAAGGTTGCAATAAACACGGATCCTCGTTAATCAGTATAAATAATGTCTGTGATAAGATAGAATTCAAATGAATCTTTTTGATAGGGTTTCGCAGCTGCACTAGCCATTCTCATTATCGGAGCGTCTTAAAGCAGACAACATAGTAAGAGTGAATCAGATAGTTACTATCTTTCTGATTAAACCGTCAATTCATTTACTAGACCAAAATTGATATCTAGTTATTACAAGTTTGATTCATATAAAATCCCGCAAGTCGCCTACCGCAAAGCTTGTTTGAAGTTGGCTCTGGAAGGATTTCCATCGTCACTGTGAATACTAAATAGTATCACTCAGATGTTCCTACATAATCATAAGGATAATGCATAGGACTCTTGTTAACAGCTTGTAAACTTATTGATGTTCAACAAGTGTTTGTCATGGAATGTGTGCTAATGAGATTTATTTTATTGATCTTTTGGCTCTAGACTTGATTAGTGCATTTTGGTTTTAGTAATCAAAGACTGGAGCTGACTGGCACCTATTCAATATCAACTAACTCGGAGTGAGAAAGTCAATAGAAGTCATGTGTATCTCCATGACAAATGAGACAAATATCTTTTAAGAGAAACTTGAATAGTTATGAAGGGTTGTGCAGTGCATCACTGGGTCCATGATGTCTTTCTTCAATAGCTAATTCATCTTTATGAAAACCGATAGCATATGTATTGACCTGATTTTTGCCTAAATTGTGTGGAGGTCCTCTTTCTTTTCACCCTTTATCCATACATTTCTTTTTAATTCTTCAACCCCTTCAATGCTTACCAAGACGTCATTACTAACACCTTGTTGTGATTGTTTCAGTGTTAGATCAATCTTAGTCGGCATTTTTCCCTTTACTCATTCATCTCCAATCATACCTAAGGCCTGCTATTTCTAACTATGGAGTGTCCTTGGGTAGATCCCTCCGGTTCTGGTCGGATCATAGGACTAATACCTAACCTAACCACCTTATGACTTCAGAATCATCGTGAATTAAGATGTTGTTGGGTATATCATCGAACCATAAAACCTTTTCTGAAGAGTATAAAACACTTTGAGTCTTTTAGATCACTTACTATTTTTAAGATCACATGTTAATTAAATTTCTCCCCTTATTTTAAATACTAATTCATTTAGTCTTTGAAATACCAGGTGATTAAAATTTGTCTTGAAAATTCCATGGGAAGAAAATGTTTCAGCATAAACTATGTGGAACTTTGTCTTCTTGCTCCCCCTTAATTTTACATATGTTGGCACCATAAAAAATGATACCAAGTTGTAAAATAAATATAAAATTATAGGCGAGACAGTGTTGAGCACACAATTTTGAAAGATTATGAAATGTCATTGAATATTTCTTAAAAAACTATGCTCAGACACTGGATCATCTTATAACATACAATCTATTGAGTAGTCATTATTATTGCTGATTTGTTATTAAAAGATTTTTGATAATGTTTTGAATACATAAGAATTGTCGTGAGATGATGTATCCAAAATCATTAAAACTTTGTTTTTTGAAAAACTCCCCTCAACAATTGGCTCATTTATAAAAATGATAACATTTGTTAGAAAACGATTGTCTTTGAAAACTTTATGAGGGATGGAGTGTTGAACACACAATTTTTGAAAAATACCATAATTGTTAAATCACTTTTTGTGAAATGTTGTCATGAAAATTGTTAAAAAATTATGTTTAACCTTTTGAAAACCTCATGTTAGAAGACTTCTCTTCTAACATCAAGGATAAGCTCACTGAAACGTACACTCTCCTTTGTCATTGGGGTCCGAGTTGCAATCTGAGAGAAATTACAAGTCATCACGAAAATTAGAAATGACATGCTTTGAAAGCATTTGAACTCTTGCCCGAACTTCATTTACACGCCCGTTTCAATATTAATCAACATTTATAAGTACGTAAATGTTATCGATTCCAAGAGATATGTCGAGAAGTTTCTTTTTTGAATTTTTGATTTTCTGATTTTGTATTTTCTTTTTGAAATTTTATGATTTTTGTATTTGGATTTCAAAAATATTTACATGTTGTCCTCAGCATAGTTATTTGATGGTGGAATAATCGGTTCTATTGTAGGTTGAACAATCAATGTAGGTTGTGTATCTTGTTTTAAAGAATTATCAGAGAGAGTGGAAGACTTTGACACACTTTAATTTCCTGTAGTGAAGTATTCTTCGAACATAGGACAGAATAGTAATTCCAACTCTTGTTGTAATGTTGCTATCTTGTCTGCTGGAGAAACAACTTTTAGAACCAGCATTGAACTGGACGATTCATTGTTGTGGTCATGAATTCTGAGTTCTGAACTGTTATGACCAGAAGTCATTTCTTGTTTATCAGATTAGAATTTCTTGAAGCCCTGGTCTCTAAGATATCAGTCTTTTTAGCAACCAAACTCTGAGTCCTTCATTTTTACGATTGAAAGATGTACTTGCACTTAAGTTAAGAGTACCTGCGCTGACATCAATAGTTTGTTCGCATTCATATTGGTTAGTGATATCTTCTTTTGAACCATTTATGGGTTCATTGTCAACCTTGGTTGTGCTAAAGGTGAATATCTTTCCAGTAGGAACCCACCTAAGACCAACTATCTTGAAAATTCTACCAGTCTGTTTCCACCTAAGACAAGATCTAGGACTTGTTGTTTTCTCATGCACAGTGGAAGTCTTTTTGATTGAAAACCTATGTCCTGTAGGGATCTGTCTTTCTGGTTTCTTTGCAACACGTATTTTCTCTACGAGTTTGTATCTTTGTATTATTTTATTGGATGGTACCTTAGCACATAAGTTGACCTCATTTAAGAATCTCGTTACACAAGCATCATGATTTGCATTGAAGACACATTTCTAACATGTCGAGCAAACAAAATGTTTGGAGTCAGAAAAATTTCTAGAATTCTGATGCGTATTTTGTTTTAAATATATTTTTACCAAGTTTTCCAAAGACTGCATTTTGAATGAGATACGGACATTTTGAGTTTACAGTTATGCCTTTTGGATTAACCAATGCACCAGCAGTCTTTATGGATTTGATTAACCGAGTTTGTAAACTGTATCTAAATAAGTTTGTCATTGTTTTCATTAATGACATTTTGATCTACTCGAAGTCTAAGGATGAACATGAGGTTCATTTGAGGTTGGTGTTGGAATTGCTGAAGAAGGAGAAGTTGTATGCTAAATTATCTAAGTGCGAGTTCTGGTTGCAAGAAGTGCATTTCCTTGGTCACGTGGTCAACCAAAATGGTAATCACGCGGATCCAAGTAAAATTGAGGCGGTAAAGAATTTGAAAGCTCCTACAACACCGTCTAAAATTTAATCACTTTTGGGGTTAGCAAGTTACTACCGACGTTTTATCGCAAACTTCTCTAAGATTGCTAAACCTCTTACTTTGTTGACTTAGAAAAACAAAAAGTATGAGTGGGGCGTGGAACGGGAAGAGGCCTTCCAGACTTTGAAGAGTAATTTATGTGATGCACCGATATTATCACTACCTGATGGGGTTAAAGATTTCGTAGTCTACTGTGATGCATCGAATCAGGGATTAGGTTGTGTACTCATGCAAAGGGGCAAAGTAATTGCCTATGCATCAAGACAGCTAAAGATCCATGAGAAGAATTATACAACGCACGACCTAGAATTGGGAGTAGTTGTGTTTGCCCTTAAAACTTAGAGGCATTATTTGTATGGTACAAAGAGTGTCATCTACACGGATCATAAGAACCTTCAACATATATTTGATCAGAAGGAGTTGAATATGCGCTAGAGGAGGTGGATTTAGTTATTTAGTGACTATGAGTGTGAGATTCGCTACAATCCAGGTAAGGCGAATGTGTTAAGTAGGAAGGAACGAGTGAAACCTAGATGTGTACGAGCAATGGCTATGACTATTCAACCTGGAGTAAGAGGAATGATACTGGCAGCCTAGGGTAAGGCATTCAAGCAAGAGAACGTACTTGCAGAAAAGCTACATGGGTTAGATCAAAAAATGGAAAGGAAAGAAGACAAGAGTTTATACTTTATGGACCGTATATGGGTTCCGTTAGTAGGAGGTATGAGAACGATCATTATGGACGAAGCTCATAAGACTAAGTACTATGTACATCTTGGAGCAAATAAGATATACCATAATCTTCGAGATATGTACTAGTGGCCAGGAATGAAGAGAGATATTGCTACTTATGTTAGCAAGTGTTTAACTTGTTCTAAGGTAAAGGCTGACCATCAAAGGCCTTCGGGTTTATTGCAAAAACCCGATATACCTGAATGGAAGTGGGATAAGATCACTATGGATTTTATCAACAAGTTACCTAAGACGAAGAGTGGGCATGATACGATTTGGGTAATAGTCGACAGGATGACCAAGTCGGCTTATTTTCTGGTGATGCGAGAGGATTATAGTACCGAGAGGATTATAGTACTGAGAGATTGGCAAAGTTGTACATCGATGAGATAGTTGCACGACACAGAGTTCCCGTGTCAATCATTTCAGATTGAGATGGACGGTTTACATCATGTTGTTGGCAAACTGTGCAAAAAGCTTTAGGGACACGATTAGATATGAGTACAGCTTATCATCCTCAAACGGATGGACAAAGTGTTAGAGTATGCTCGTGTCATAATAAATAATTATACGGCTAGACACATGTGAGGCTATGGGGTTACACACATATACACTGAGGTACCACTTTATATATCGTGTTTATTGTATTTACGGTATATAAATAACCTATGTAACGCAGGATCAATATTGGGCCTCTAATAACTAAGTAATGGACTTAGTTTATTGGACTTGAGAAAACAAATGGCAAGCCCATTTGGGTCCATGAAGTGGCCGACTCAAAAGGGGTATAGGAGGAGGAGATAAGATCATGTTTTGGTTATAAATAGGAGATAATATTCTCATTATTTGATTGACTAATTACCAAATATGTCTCCTCCTTTCTCTCTTCCTTTTACACGGCACAAAAGAAAATCCAAACTAGGGTTTGTAGTTTTTCTTGATCAATCACTTGAATCTAGCTTATTCAAGGTGCATTCCAAGGTTACGGGTTGAGGACTAGCATCCAAGAGGTATACGATGAAGTGTAGTGTGGATACATCATAGAGGTGATCTACTTTGGTCACTTGGTTTCTTTGATAGATCGTGTACAAGAGAAGGTTGTTCTTTGATTCTAGCGATCACACTACAAAAGGTAATAATCGTTGTTTTTATTTTGATTGATCATATGACTCTATGGATCCATTGATAGGTGCTTGTTCCGCTGCGTTTAATATTTGTTTATATGATATTCATTTGATTCAGCACCTATAGTGGTATCACGAGCCATCATATGATGTCATATGATCATCTTGTATGCGTAAAAATGGCTAAAAACGCGTGTTTTTTTATGGATTTAAAAAGGAAGATTTTAAAATAGCCCCTAGGGCCTATTTTTTGAAAATAATTCGACCCAAATATGGTCTTATGATCTGGTATTTTTGATCCCATAGCCATTTGTTATGGATACTTTAACTGGTTTTGTTATCGGGTACGTGTAAAAGGGCGTAAATCGCGCGTTTTGGAACGATTCTTGAATCGGTTTTAAATCAGCCCCTTGGGCATTAATTTCTGAATTAATATGGTCGTTATAAGGTTTTTAATACAGTACTAAGTGATCCTTAAGCCATTGGTTACATGTACCAATCGGGGTTTTAATTCTAGTTAATTTATTTCTTCGATTCGTTGGCTAAACAATTTATTTCTTGTTAATCATTTTGTTTCCATGGCAAATACATGCATGTTTGGCCATGGAGTTAGCCAACACCTTGTTAATACATAATATTATGGTATTATTATGTTGTGTATGCAAAGCCAATGAAAACCATGACCACTTGTGACTTGTTTCGCTTGATATTGCATTTAATTTCAGTTTTGGGTTTTGCCATTGTTTCGGCTTCTTTTTGTATGGTTTTAATTTTCATTGTAGCCATTGTTTGGGCATTTTACAGTAGTTAGATGATAGGATGAATGTATTCAATTATCAAATTATTGTAACCAATGTTTGGATTCGAATGACGCAAGACTTAAAGGCATAAAGTCAAATTTGGAGCTGCTGGAGTGACTTCCACTAAAAATCGATTTCCTGGAGTTCTATAAGGAGTTAGAGGCTAAATTTTTGGGATCAGGTGCAAAACTCATGGGGCTACAACTTCTTTAACTTGAGCTCTGATTGGGGAAGATTCCTTCTAGGAGTTTCAGGCCCGTCAAGTCAGCTGAAATTTTATAGCAGTTTTGGACATCATATTCATTAAGGGTTTCACTTGGTCAATATGGTTCTTGGAGCAAGTGGAAGCCCTCCTTGTGTTGTGTGGTTAACTCTTAGTTGAATTTTGTTAGGATTAAAAGCTTCATAAGGCTATTTGGAATTACAGCTGCTCTTATTAAAGTTAGTGCTACTCAAGAAGAAAGTTTTGTGTTACTACTGCTAGCAAAAAGATTGTGAAAAATACGCTAAGTAGTTAGTACTGCCAGTATAAACTTAGTACTGCTAGTGTAACTTAGAACTGCTAGTATATGTTAGTACTACTAGAGTAAAGTTAGTACTGCTAGAGTAAAGTTAGTATTGCTGGTGGAGAATGAAGAAAATATTCTAAGTAGTTACTACTGCTTGTACACAGCTAATGCTGTTGGTGTATAAGTTAATGCTGCTAGTGTTCAGAGTTAATGTTGTTGGTACAAAGTTACAACTGCTGACAGAGTTACAACTGCTAATGGATAAAGATTGATTGAAGATAAAGATTGCTTATGTGATATGTATGATATATTTTTGTAAAAGATACTTATAAGTTATTTGTTTAGAAGATCATGATAACTTAGGAAAATATTGTAAGCCAGTTAGGACTCCTTGTTGTATAGAAGGAAGTCCTAGGGCATAAAGATTGATATCTTTTCATTGTTCTGTCAATCTATTCGTAGCTTCAAGGTTTTGTAAACCCTAACACTATTAAGAGTGTTCGTATTATATTGAGGCTGAAAAGTTTGGTAAACTGTTTTGTTATTAATCTTGTTTATTACTGTTTCACTGAATTTCTTCTTAGTATCATTGACTAGATTCTACATAGTCTTTGATATTCACAATCAAAGTTTCTATCATAGTTGTTTTGGATTTAATCAATACAACTTAGTCTTATAGAAGCTAAGAAAGATCTATTCTATTAGGATCAACAAGTGGTATCGGAGCTTGTGGGAAGCTTTGAATAAGAGGAACCTTTACTACACACAAGATCTACTTTTTCAAGAAGTAATGGACTCTCAATCTACTCAAAC
>BQNB010018383.1:51106-68367 GCA_026074375.1 Tanacetum coccineum | reverse complement strand
TATGAAGACTGTGAAGACCAAATGGGCCCTCAATCAATTACAACAGCCCATTTGTGTGCATTTGACAAAGACTGTGAAGACTTTGAAGGCCCAATCCTAGCCCAGTTACAGCCAATCTCAGCCATTGTACACACAAAACCCACTCCATAACCTTATTGGGCTTGAAAAAGCCCAATAACCAAACCTGTACCTTATTGGGCCCAAACCCAAACCCAAACCCAGTGGGCCCAATACAAGCCCAAGCCCAACAAAAGCCCATTAATCCTTTTTATAAACCTTAGGGACTAAAATTGTCATTTTTAAAATAGGTTTTATAAAAGAAAAAAGGTTTAAACAAACACAAGGGCCATTTTTGCAAATTCCCAAAACCCTCTTTTATCCCTTTTAGTTAATAAACAGCAGGGACCATTCTTGTAATTATCCAAAACCCTTTTATCTCTTTTTAGTTATAAAACACAAGGACCATTATTGTCAATATCTAAACTTCTGTTATAACTAAAATCGGGCTAAAATAAAATGAAAAGAGATAGAAAAGTGAGGGGCTGAAATTGCCTCTTCCCCAAACATTGCTTTTAAAACTGTAACCATAACTGTACCCCCAACCCTTTCCCGCCAAACCCAAACCGCCCCTTTCCCATGGTTTTCTAGCTACATACCACCTCCCAAGTACTCCCACAGCTCACTCTCACCCTTCCCCACTCACCCCAACCCTTATAACCCTGCCATGTTGGCAATCTCACAAACCCACAACCAATCGATGGCTGAGATTGTGTATAAAGTGAAGTTAAGGGCTAGGATTGGATGAGGGCCTTTCTACACACATAACAAACACAGCTAGCACAAAAGAAGACCTTTGGGACTTCTATAAAAGAAAAGAAAAGCAAGCCGAAGTAGAACACCACTTTTTTTATGTTTTAGTGTAATTTTAATTTTAAAAGTCTTTTATTAAGCATTAGTTGTGATTCAGCTTTATTTAAAAGCCATATGTTGTAATTTTCTGTTTTTAATAAAAAGTTAATTGTGTTCTTGAATTTGCTACTGTTGAAATCTTAAATCTCTTATAAAGCCCTTTTAATCTCTTTAAAACTGTTTAAAAAAAGTATTTAAGCTATTAAGCATTTATTGTAACACCCTTATTCAGCCTTCATTTCATTTAAAAAGATAAAAACTCGAATTTTATATATTTAAGGGGGTGTTTGGTTTAGACCCAAAATGGGTCATAATGGTGTTGTTGTGGGTCAAGTGCACTCAGCCAACTTTGGCTGAGTGTGTGGGCTTTATTAGGCCAAATTAATCACAAGTTTTAGTTAAAAATCAGTTTGTGAGAACCCTTTTATTTTCTGTCAAAAATTTACCAAGAAAAAGTGAGCTAAACCACTATTTTAATGGGTCATACCCACTCAGCCATCTTTGGCTGAGTGTGTGGGCCTTATTAGGCCAATTTAATCAAAACTTTTTTGTTAAAAATAAGTTTTTAAGTCCCTTTGATCTTTCTATCAAAAAGCTATTAAGCCACATTGTGTTAAAAAGCTCCAGCTGCTTAAGCAGCTTAAGCACACCCTCTTGTGCTCATTTTAGTTGTTTCTAGCAAATAAACCAACCCTTTGTTCTGTCCTTTATGGTTTGACATGCACAATCCAAATTAGCTTTGAAAGATTTTTTGAAAACACCCACAAATCTAAGCCCCACAGAAAAAACCACAGGTTTTAATCTACCTTATTAGCTTAGATTTTGGATATAAGCTCATTTATGGCCCTTTTTAATCTGTTTGTATTTAGTTTTGGCCAATAAGCTCTTAAGAGCTTATTGGGATAAGCCAAAAAGGCCCTTTAAGCCACTGCATAACCTCCCCTGGTGCTGAGCACCAGGGTTAAGCCCAATTTTCTCCTAGCTATTTTTAAACATAACCTTAGGACCTTAGTGATTTTTAATGTAGCTTATAGGTGTCCTCTAGTTTTAGACAGCTTAAATTAATAAGAATGCTTATTTAGTTAGCTAATAATAGCTAAAAGACCTCTTTACTGTTTTATCTAAAACAGTTTTAAATAGTCTTATTAGTATACCAGCTAAAGCTTGAGGGCTTATTTTAGGTATCTATAGCTTAATTAGGATTCCCTTAGCCTTATTATCTGTTTCCCTTAGTTTCTAGCTTATTGTGCAACTTAAAGCTCAACCAAAAAAGCCAATAAGCTCTTTGAGCTTTTTAACATTCTGTCAAACATAAAAGCTACTTTTCTGGCTTATTGTGACCCTTTCAGCTTGTGCACCTTTTATGAAAAATGCTCCCCTTAAGCCCCTTAACAACTTTTATTTTATAGCTTTTTGCTAATAAGCTGCTAGGACTTGATTTGTAATCGGGGTTCTCTTTCAGGGACTGTTTGTGTAAATTCATCTTTTAAAGTTACAACTGTTACTCCCCCTTGTCAGTTTGCTGTTACCCCGTTTGTCCTTGTGTCCTTTTCACTGTTAGTCCCTTAGGTTAACTTTAGTTAGTTTATTTAATTTAATTAATTTAAATTAGGTTTAGATTTAATTAGTTTAATTACTTTTTATTTAATCAGTAAAATTTGGGCATTTTTATATTTTTAGAATTGTTAACTTTTTCTTTATTTAATTTTATTTTTTCAGAATTTTTATAACTTTTATTTTTTGTCTTTTTCTATTTTCTTAGTTTTAATTAGTTTTTAATCTTTAAAAATTCATAAAAAATCCAAAAATTAATAAAAAAATATTTTTCTTTTTTATAAAATTTTCTTTTGTCATTTAGTGTCTAGGAAAAATATAAAATTTAGTATAGGCTTAATTTTTCTTAAATTTCAGTCTTAGACCCGTTTTACCGGGTGCGTTTTACCGTTTCTTTTCGTTTAGCATTCAAACGACCTCCGTTTTAGTTCTAGTTTTCTTTATTTTTCAAATTAAGTTAATTAGAATTTAATTTTGATTTTTAATTTAATTTAGCATTTATTTTCTAAATTTTTAGTATTTAGGTTTCCCGATACCTGATTCTGTTCCCCGTATTTAATTTAGATTTAATTTTAGGATTTCCCAATAATTAATTATGCTTCCCGTAGTTTAAGTTCTATCCATATTAACTAATTTTGTTTCCCGTAGTTTTTAAGATCCCCATTTCCTTTGCTTGTTTTCCCGTAGATTAAATTAAGTTTTATTTAATTAATTTTAGTTGTAATTATATCAGTGTTTCCATCATATATTCTCCATCATTCAATTTCTCATCAAACCAGGATTACTTTCAATTGCAGCCTCGTTGGGACATACGACCCGGGAATATCTCTTCCGGAATCTTTTTATAATTGATTCTATCTTGTGTATTTTATCCTTTTGTGGAATTTGACCTTTTGCCTTGGTCAAGGGCATTCGGTCAGGATCTGTATTAGGGTTCCAAGAAAGTACCGCTCAAATCCCACCTCCGGTTATCCCCATTTCTGTTCCGGAACCCGATGTTCCGACGACTTTACCTAAAACCACTCCCATTCTGGAATCCAATATTCCGAAGAGTTTACCTAAGCCAAATATTCCATATCCTTCACGACGTGATGATCAAAAGTCCCATGACAAAGCTTTAAATCAAATGGAGAAGATCTTCCAAATCTTTGAATATTTGCGCTTCGATATTAGTTTCGCGGATGCTTTACTTTTGATGCCAAAATTTGCCCCTACGATTAAGAGTTTGCTCATGAATAAGGAAAAGTTGCTTGAGTTAGCTAAGATACCATTGAACGAGAATTGCTCGGCGATGCATCTCAAAAAGCTTCCCTAAAAGCTTAGAGATCCTGGTAAGTTTCTTATTCCATGTAATTTCCCAGGAATGGATGTATGCTACGCCTTGGCCGATCTTGGTGCAAGCATAAATCTTATGCCTCTTTTTATTTGGAAAAAGCTTTCCCTGCCTGATCTTACACCAACTCGGATGACTTTAGAGTTAGCGGACCTATCCATTACTCATCCTAAAGGACTTGCTGAAGATATTTTTGTCAAAGTTGGGAATTTTCATTTTCCTACCGACTTTGTTGTTGTCGATTTTGAAGCCGATCCTCGAGTTCCTCTCATACTTGGGAGATCCTTTTTGAGAACCAACCGTGCTTTAATTGATGTATACGAAGGAGAGCTTGTTTTAAGGGACGGAAATGAACAAATAACTTTTCATGTCAATGGCACATCAAAACATCCTCAAAAGCATAAAAACGAGTCAATTAAAATGGTTAATGACGCATGCAAGGATAGTTTCAAAAGGTTTACCGACGAACCCACTCAAGTTTGCCCACCTCCATCGGAAGATGTCAACAATGAAAAAGAAAAGCAGGAAGTGAAGAATCTCGCAGAGCCGACAGTTAAACGCCAAACTCGTATCACGCCTTGTTTGAAAATTTTTAGAGTTATTTGCAAGGAGAGCATTTTTCATTCAAACAAAACACCTCAAGTTTCTTCGGTTTTTGCAATCACATCCACCTTACCGTCTATTGAACCCAAGGATTCTCTCATAATGGGGGACGAACACCTTAGTACTTTTAGTACTGAGGAAATTGTCCCAATCCCAAGAGAATCTGAGGAAACATCCAGGAGTGATAGTAAGAATGATTTACCTTCGTGTGATGATTTCTCTTCCATCAACATTCCACGTGATAATTCCGTGACTTTCTCTAACCCTCTTTTCGAATTTGATGTCAATTTCAATAACCCTCTTTTTGATGAAGAATTAGAGGACTCGAGTTGCAAAGGGAGTTCTTATGATTCCAACCTTGATGAGTCGACTTTCCTAGTCACACCTCTTTCTGATTCTAACAAAGATGAGAGTCTTATTCCAAGAGACGACATTGAGTTTCTACTCCACGATGATCCGTCTACTCCTTTGAAAAGCGTTGCTTCCATTCTCGAGGGATTCATCGAAGATCCACCTTTCGAAGAGAATGAGTTTGATTTGGAATGTAAAACGAATGATGAGGCTGAGTGTTTCAATCCAGGAGGCGATAATGATTATCGATGCTTAATTTCTAGCTAACGAATTCCTATATAATAATAGAAGGTATTAAGAACTCCGAAGGGATGTAGCCCTATCTTGAGATTTTGCTTAGTGATGATACCACCCATAATCCTTTCTCACCAAAGTGTTTTTCCGAATTAATGAAACCCAACAAACTTAGGAATAGAACCAGAGAATAACCTTTGATAACTTTTTTCACCAAGAGAGATTCCTCTTCACCTTTGATTTTCACCGGTGAAACTTATCAACGATTCCTCTAGGAATTTGTAAGAGAGCACGAGGATTACATCAATCGAATGTCGTTGCTATGCAGTAATTCATCTTCCCAGTCACCAGAAAATTTTCATACAATCCTCGAGTCTCTTCCCATATCTACTACTCGCATTGAGGATAGTGACCCCAATAGGGAAGAGATCGATATATTTTCCGGACCAGATGATTCGATACCACCAGGTATTGAAAGTGATTTTGACCCGGAAGAGGACATTATTGACAACTTGCTTAACAATGATTCCACTCATGGGAACATTTAACCTTCAATATTGAGCCCGATGCACCAGTGATAAACAATGTTGATGAGCTTAATGAAGATGTAAATGTTTTGACCCAGGGAGGTGAGATTGATGTTGAAGTTGACAATTCCTTCACATTTGTCCCATGGATTTTCCTTCCATATCTCACTTACCCCGAGGTTTCTCCCTTACTTTCCTCCACCAAAAATGAGGATACCATTTTTGACCTCCGGCAACCTACACCGGGCAACACCACTTAGAAGCCTGTGGCAAATCTCATCGTGACGGACCTATTCAATGAGCTGTTAATGTTTTTTTTCAAACATTAAAGAAAGCCTGATTGAGATTGTCTCATTCCGTTTACTCCCATTTAACTCTCCTAATGGACACTGAATTCATGGATCGAGTCAAGCTATGTGACTCGGTTACCAAAAACAAAGCGCTTCGTAGGAGGCACCCCATGCTTATCCATTTTCTATTTTCTTTCTAGCTTCTAATGTATTGTGAGGAGGCTTGTACTCTTCCGTTCTTTGTGTTTGTTGTTTGTACTTGTGATTGTTTGCAGGATTGAACCCAAATTTTCTGAAGACTCTCGTGTTCGGTGTTTTATCCCGGTCCACTCGAGCTTCCTAGCCTTTGCTTGCCATTAGTTTGGGGAAATCCGATATCCTAAAGAATTTTTATCGTCTACACTATTTAATCTTTTTAGCACTCTGTACTTAATAAACGTCTTAAGGAAATTTGTGATACTTTCTTCAGTTTGAGTTATGCATTCGACCTTTTTGGAGTTCTAAATGGGGTCTTTTTAATTCTTAGCTAGATAACAATTTGAGGAAAATGTTTTGATTTTAGTAAATGGGTAGTTATATTCCTTCGATATGATCTTGCCTACTTTTACCCGTTGTTCTCACGTACCCCGTTTTCCCACAAAATTTTCAAAAATATGAAAAAAAAATTAAAATTTTCAAAAATAAAATAAGTGTTTTTGTCACAATTTTGACTTTCTTGCTGGGTAGAATAAGAGTAAATTTTGACCCGATCGAGCGTGTTGAGCTCTAGCTTGTTCCTTAACTTTTAGGCTAAGCGTATCGCTAAATTGGGGGGGCGAAGAACAAAAAATGATAGAGTTAATGTAGTGAAATCAGGATGCCTAAACAAGGATTAGATCAAATCCTTAAGAGCATCATGTGTGTAAGATTGTCGCTTTTTCTCCCATAAGCTCTTAAGCTCGGAATAATATACGAGGCTAAATTATTGGAGATTAAACTTAAAGCAGCAATTTTTTAATGTAATTATTAGAAAAAAAATATTAAATTTAGTCTTAGTTCAAACTTATACTTGAATTTTTCAAAAAGAAGTCTTCTCTATAAAAAAAACCAAAAAAAAAAATTAAAAAAAATGATGATAAAATGATAAAAAAATAATAATAATAAAAGTTGTGGGTTGATAAAAGTTTACTACCTCTTGCCAGCTCACAACCGATGTGGTAGTCTTCCAAAATAAAGCCCATAGTAAGAATAAAAATCCAAGACTGATAAAAGTTTGTTGCATCTTGCCGGCTCACAACCGATGCTGCAGCCTTCTAAAAGGTCAAGGGTTACAATTGTATAAATGTTTACTATTAAGTTTGAATTAATAAATTGATTTCTTTTTGTTAAATTCAAATATGCTTTTGAACTTTGACTATTCTATTTTATAAGCTATGAATATCCGAGAAACCTGAGAGTTTTTGAAACCTAAGGTCCGAGTAGACCGATACTATCTCTAGTGGGGATATCAAACCTGGTCACATAGCCGCAAATGTGGGATTGTGCCATAGATGAAATCGCTACATGAGATGATCCGCATTCAACACATTATTCTCCTGAGTGGAACACTGTAAAGCATAGTATAAAGAGCAAAACTTTAGATTCAAGGTTGAAATTCATAAATAGCACACTCCTTAAGAAAAAATAAATGCGGAGAATTGAAAAGTTCACAAGTTGCAAATTGACAGTGTTAGCAACATTACTGATATTAGCTGTGAATTTCCGTTTTTTAAAAGCTTGGTTTGGATAAGTGAAAAGTCGGGGACGATGAATTTATCCTTTTTGGGGCATTCTCGGATCGAAATGCATCTTGTTCTATGATCCCTAACAATTATGAAAATAATGAAAGTCGAAATATTTTTACTAAAAAAATGATGAAATGAAAAAAGTTTTAGAAAAATGGGAAAATAGGGTGTTTTATAACTTGTGATTTCTTAACTCTCTCCACAAAAAATCTTTGCTACTTTTCAAAGGTTTAGTTTGGGGAAGTTTTGAGGTATTTGGTTATAAAGCATATAATATTGCGTGAGGACACGCAATCGCTTAGTTTGGGGAATTTTGATATGTGTGAAAACACATATCCGTTTTATATCAAAATAGGCCCTAAAAAGACAAAATTGTGCTTTAAATGCTTGAAAATTGCTTGTTTTTGTCTTTGTGATTATGTAGGTACGGATAATGCAAAAATCTCAAGAAAACGGTCAAAACCGAACAATCACGGACACAGGAACGGAATTGAGTGTGCAAAAGCCAGGAGAAAGCTATCAATGGTCAACAAAAATCAACCCTTGGTAACCAAAGTCAACCCACAAAAAGACAAAACCCAAAAATACCAAATCAGTCCCTCAAAGTTAACCAAATTGCAAAAATGGTCCCCTTAACCCTAACGGTGTTAACTCTTTTAATTATAAGAGTTAACACCCGTTAACACCCGTTAACCTTATAACAACACCAAGACCAAGCCCGAGCCCAAACACACCCTGTGGCCTAAACCCCTTATAAGCCCAAAAGTTAAACGATTATAACCCCGGGTCAAAGCATAGTCAAACTCCCACCCCTTTTGTAAAAGTAAAACGCGGGAAAAATTGTTACTACTGTTCATCCTTCTTCAACCTTTTACCCAATGTCAAAATCATAGGGTAAAATTCAATTGACAAAATGGCAAGCTAATTCAAGTGGCTAAGTACAACATGGCAGGGATAAACATCACATAAGCCCTCTCATTGGCTAACTCCTAAAAGGGAATGACACGACGGAGCAATAGGAAGAAAAAATACCTATCACGAGGGATTTTACACAAAAAACGAATGGAGAAAAGAACACAAAGGCCACTGACACAAGAACACAATTTGCCGATGTTGGCAATCTGTGTGATCAAAATCTTATCCAATGATGGAGAGAGAGCATCCAATGATTGAGAAGAATGAAGGGGAGGGATTAATTGGAGCGTCTAATAGAAAAAGGGGCCTAGAAGCTTCTCCCAGGCAGTATAAATACAAGAAGGATTCAATCACAAGAGATATCTAGGAGTAGCTTATAAATTAGCTTGTTAAAATTAGCTTTTGTAATTTTCATTTAAAATGTTTTAGCTTAATGTCTTCTTAAATGTAATTTCTTCAAATTGTACTCATCTTTTTTATTTATTGTAATTACGAAATTTCTTTATTATCTTTTAAATTCACTTAAAACTTTGTTTAATAAGCTTTTAATGTTACATAAGCTCCTTAAAAGTTCATCTTAAGCTCTTTGAGTCTCTAAGCTCAAAATGAGCTATTAATAAACTCTTAATAAACTTAAAACAAAATACAGCTTAATGACCATTGTGCATATTGGATTTAAGCTTTAATTGGAAGAAGAAGTTTACCATGGAAGAGCTCATAAGACTTTACTGCTTATTCTTAATAAGTCAGGAGCTTGGGGGGTTAAAGATAGCTCAATAGAGCCTTGATACTTTGATTAGCTAAGGTTCCTTGTAAGATCATATTACAATTTCATGTCTTAAAATTTTCTAGCTTAAACTTACATAGAAACCCTTTTAGTCTAGCGTATTTGTGTATAGGTTCTGTCTATTTAATGCTGCTTATTAAAAATGTTTTAACAGATATCTGTTTTCTAGAGTTTATAGAGCTAGATCTTAGATTCCTTAGTTTAAATATACATAAAATGTGCAAAAACGTAAAAAATATTAGCTTAACTTGTAACTTATGTGTTTTCTAACTTATTTGCTTTACAGTTTTTATGTTTTTAAGGTTGTTATAAGCTATTTGATATCTGAGTATTTAGGACTAAAGCTCTTAATTTCATTTTCCATAAGCTAGGTATGGTTTATTTAGTTTAGTTAAAGGGGGTGTTGGCACAAGCAGTACTAACATTAGTTAGTACTGCCTAGTGGCCTTTTGTGCTTTTAGCTCAATTTGGTTAGTTCAATTTAAGAAATTAAGTCAGTTTCAAATAGTATTTAAAAGCTGAATTTGGTTTTCAAGGTTTACTCAAAGCTTAGGATTGATTTTGTTAAAATTAGTATAAGTCATTAGCTCTTTTTATAAGATTAGTGTTTGTGAGGAACTTTATTTAAGTTAAACATTTTAGATTATTGATTCCTAGAGTTTAAATGTAGTAGAAACATATACTTAGGCCGTCCATTTGCATTCTAAGTTGTTAGTTTCATTAAATTTTGTCAACGTGCATCAGATTGTAAAAAGCCTTAAGGTCATGATTCTAGTTTCATCATTTTTCAGTGGATAAAATAGAGTGTTAGGTTTTAATTTTCAACAAAAAGTAACTAATAACATAGATCTTGTACAAAAGTTTCTGCATTATAGTATTTTTTAAATTCTAGCATATTTTGTCATCTAAATTTAAGCTGCAAAATTGCCTTTTGTGTTTTCATTTTAAAAGTAAAACTCAGCATGATTTAAGTCATCAAGTCTGAGTTTATAGTGCTTTTTTCATTAAGCTATTTTATTACAAATCATTTTCAGAAGTAGATTTAGGTATCTTAAAGTTATAGAATAAGGCCTTGCATAAGCCTTATCCCCATAAGGAACCAAGGAGCTTATCTAAAAATAAGCTCAATAGATCCCTATAGGGACTGTTGGCTAATAGAGTAGTATTTTTTAATAAAAAGCTTATTTTTAGTATTTTAGCTTATTTCATTGCTTAGTTTTTTTTTAGTCCTTTTTATTTCATTAGCTATAAGTTATCTCATATTATAGCTTAATTAGTCTTAAACTATTAGCTTAATTAAGTCTTATAGCTTATTTTAGTTTATGAAAAAACTCATTAAAGTTAAGTGTTTCAGTCAAGGTTATAAGCTTTTAATACTTATTTAGCTTTTCATAATAAGTGTCTTTTTATTAAAAGTGCTATTTTTACTTTTCCTACAACTTTGCTTGTATAAGTTTTCAAAATAATAAAAGGGGAAGGTGAAATCGGGGGTGAGCAAAGACTCGAACCCCAGACCTCCAACCCCTTTTATAAACACACAACACACACACCACTTTACCAACACGCCCTGCTCTTTTTCTTATACATCTACAATATTTAATAACTTATACTCATTTTTTCCCATTTGTCTATAACTGTTTTTTAGCTTATTACAAACATGTATTCGATAAGCTGTGAACACAAGTTTTATTTTTCTCCCTTGGTTCTAATTAGTATAAGCTATTTTATGTATTTTTTCTAGAATTTTTATAATTAGTTTAGTATTTTTAAACATTTATTTTCATTAAAAACTTTAAAAAATCATAAAAAATAGAAAAATAATCAAAAAAATAAATAAATCTGTTTTAGAAAATTTTCTTTTATCGTAAAGTTTCTAGAAATATGTTTAGCCTTCGATGGGATGTTAATTTTGTAAAATTTTATGATTTTTAAAGAACGTGATTCGTTCCCGATCTCTATATTTCGGTTTAAAGCTCATTGTCCAACTCCGTTTTGTTCTAGTTTTTCTTAAACTATAACTTTTTAAGTCAATTAGAGTCCATAAAAAAGAAAAATTTAATTTCCGGTATTAATTTTTAGAAATTTAGGGTTTTTGACCACCGTTTAGGATTCCCGTTTTATGACTTTTTAGTATAAAGATTGATTTCCGTTATTGTTTTTCGTGCTTAATTGTTTTATCATTTGCTTATTATTAAAATATGTAGAAATTAGATAATCAAATAATCTTTGTTTTTCCAATTCAAATCAATGTCCCGAACAACAAACGTGGTTTCAATTTCACAAATCGTTGGGGATAACGACCTGGGGAATCATACTTCCCGATTAATATACGTAATTATATTCAAATATATTTTCGTGAAGATTATCTCTTTACTTTGTCACTCAAGTGTACTCTGTAATTTTCCATCATATATGATATATTTTATTATTACCGTATAATCAGATTTCTACGAATCAAACACCCCCAAAAACAGGTAGCAGCGAATGGAACAATGGGGTGCTACTTTGGTCAATGTTCAACAATCAAGATATTGGAAATGACCATAACTGACGTCAAGACAATAATTTTCATTCGTTGCCACTAGCGAAAATATCAGAGTTAATACATTAGGTCTCATATTTTAAAAAAGCTAACAATTTCAAGTACATATTTAAATTAAACAACAGCATCATAATACCAAAAGACGACTTAAGTAATTTTTTAAAGATAATAAAAGTTTCATTGAATATAGATAAACACAAAATCCACTATCATTGATATCCGCCACGCTCCACTCCGATCTTCTACCCTAGACCTGAAAACATGCTAAAAGTCAAACACAAGGATGAGTTAAATCATAGGTTTAACGATAAAAAGGTGGACTACAAGAATCAAAGTCATAGAATACTCTGAAACACATCCCGTAGTTCCAAACGTTTATTATTGCACTAAGCCATGCCCCCGAAGCCTTAACTAGATTAGTGCCCAATCAGAAATATAGGGATGCTTGCCAACAACCTAACACCTCTCAATGTTACACTGCACCTTGATCAAAACTAGTAGCCAAGAAAGGTGGCGATTTGTCAGACCCATATAGATCTATCACAACACTCGCCATACTACAATAGCAATTACCGGTCATATAAATAGGGACTTTCACGGCAATAAGTAACTTAGGCATAATATTCAGGCAGTAATCTTGGATACATACACTTTTGTAAAACAGTTTTTGAAAACACTTAGAAAAACACATAGATCCAATAGTAAAAACAAGCAATGTAATTCACCCCGTAGATTTTGTAAAACAATCACGTAGTAAAAAGGGGGCTATGAACTCACCTCGAGTGAATGGTAATCAACAAGTATTCACAATAGAAAAATGCGTCACGAAGGAATCCGAAGGCAACCTAATCCAATATAGGTCGTATAAGTACTAAAACACTTGAAATTATTTAAAGTCGTATAGCACATCAAAATATCGTTCGGGCTATCAAAATTAAAAGAGGTCCATGAAGTGACGTAGAGAGGAGCTATACACTTTAAATCTGAAAATCCAATAACTTCGTTCGATACACCACCCCGAAGAGGCCTCCTTATGAAACACCTCTATAATAAGTACATTGATTACCTAATACCACATATAATTCTATATACAATATCACCATGCTATCGTTTTAGTGCAATCAAATTAATAAGTAAAAAACGTTTATAAGTACATTTAGTAAAACAGGCGTAACTTTCTCGTTTTAAGTCCGTTTCTTTCATTTCTTATGTCCACGCCTTCGTATTAAGACGGGTTATCAAAATATAACATTTTCAAAATCTGAGTATTCTGATGAATAGTGATTTTTACTGTTCATAACAATTATATATTTATTTTTATAGATTTTTGTAACAAAATCTCGTAAATGTACGTAACTTATTCGTTTAACTCCGTTTTTAGCGTTTCTTTAGAGCACGTCTTCGTATATAAAAGTTTATCGTTTTAATTGATGCTTTAAAAGTATAAGTTTCTGTGGTGAATAGTAACTTTTATAAAAACAGTTTTATAAAAGTATATATTTAACGTAAACTTGAAATCGTCGTATCTTTTTTTAAAGATTTAATAAAAACTATCAGGTGGTGGTGTGACTATATAACATGTGATGCTTTATTTAACTTTTAAAGATTTAATAAAAACTATCAGGTGGTGGTGTGACTATATAACATGTGATGCTTTATTTATGTATAACACATTATACTCATACGGCCTATAATTAATTATAAGGTAGCATTCGTATTCCGAACGATTCACTTATTCTGATTTAGATAATCAATCATTCACTTACGGTGAGTTCAAGCCCGCTTTTATACAATTATATTGTTTTAAAACTTAGTGAGAAACATGCATCTGTTTTACATTTAGGACGCAAGTACCCATTTAAACAAATTACGATTGACCTAAGTACTAAACCCCACTAAGTCCACATCCATGAACTGCAATTGGCTTAGTTACGCGTGCGAATGTATGAATAGTCTATTTGGTGATTGAACATCCCCTTTCGGGTGAGTAAAAAAAAAAAAAAAAAAAAAAAAAAAAGAGCTCACAGTTTCGAATGAACTGAAACAATGAATTATACATGTCATGAACATTGATGATTCGGGTTTGAACATCTACACGTGGCACATTATGTGCATAATATAGCATCCAGGTCTAATTTCGAGCTTCGTTGACATGAGCAGTAGTGCACTTCGTAATTACTTCTAGAAATTGTGTTTGTTACATGTCTTTACATATGGAAATCTTGCGGTCCAATTTTATACATTTATAAACCTGTGAATTCCCACAACTTTAAGTTTGACGTTTTAAAGCAAAGTTGTTACTCAGGTCAATAAGGTACGAGAAATATGGGGATAATTGGTGTTCCACCATTTTGGACCCCATACAATAAATTTTTGGGTGCATTACATGTATGGAATAAATCTGTTATGTCTTAAAATCTTTATTTTTCATGGATGAACAATTTAAGCTTCGGGCTATTGTAACAAACAAGTTTATTTAATCCAATGTATCAATTTTAAATGACTCATATAGAGGTTGTTCTCATATCTTGTGATATTGATCTATGAAGTAACACTCTCACACCCTTATTCTGCTGCGACCCTTTTTGGGGGTGTTACACAACAACTCGTCGATACGCCACCCCGTAGAGGCCTCATTATGAAACTCCCTAGTAATATAATACTTTGATTAACTAATACCCTATATAATTCTATATAGCTACATCACCATCTAATCATTTTAGTGAAATCATATTTATAAAGTAAAAACGTTTAAAAGTTAATACATTATAAAACTGGCGTCCACTTTTCTCGTTTAAGTTTCGTTTTCTTATTTTCACGTCCTTCGTATTAAGACGAAGTTTATCAAAATATAAAACATTTTCAAAATATTAGTTTGCTATGCTGAATATGAATTTTTACTGTTCCATAACATTTTATAAATTTATATTTTATAGATATTAGTATCGTAAATCACGTAAATGTCGTAACTTATTTCGTTTTAACTCCGTTTTTAGCGATATCTTTCGAGCACGTCTTCGTAATCTAAAAGTTTTATCGATTTATTGATAGTTTAAAAAGTATAAGTTCTATGGGAATATAACTTTTATAAAAATAGTTTTTTATAAAAGTATAGATAATTAACGTAAAACTTGAATCGTCAAATCTTTTTCCGTTTAAAATCAGTTTTTTCGAGTTTTTCTTACCTTTTTGAAACGTCATGAGACGTAACTAATTTAATAAACATAATAATCATGCTTGTGGATTTCGAACCAAAACAGCCCCTTAATAATAATTAGGTATTCATATATATAAACTTGTTTTATATACTTTTTCAACTTAATAATTAGTCACAAGTCTTCCACAAGCCATTATACCATAAATAATCAACACATACCACATGAATAATTGTACAAAATTATTAATCACAAGCAAAAATATGTTTTACATGTTAAAAGCATCCAATGGTGTATTTTGCCATATAGAAACAATATACACATAAAATCATGAAATAAAGGTGAGGGCTTATAGTATACACCTTAAGATTGATAATGAATGATGAGAAATATAAGCTAAACATCTTGTTATAGATTTTTAAAAACCAACTTGCAAGATCTTGAAACCCTAAACCCTAATCTTCCATTTTTCTTGCTTAACACTTGTAAAGGTTTAACCAAACCTTCAAACCATCTTAGTAAGGTCTTAGAATGTTTAGTGTTAGGCTTGTAATAAGTGGTAGAAAAATTTGTATGGGTTGTGTGGGAGGAGCTTTTTGAGCCGTGAGCTATAGAGGTGAAAAAAGAGAGGTTTTGTTGGTTTTTCACCTAAGAAAATGAAGTGAATGTGTATTTTGCTAGATAATAACTCCTTAAATACTTCTTGTAGCTAGATGTAATAAGGACTAGGTTCATAAAAGACATGATGAGGAAAACAAGGAAGAGTTGGTCATTTTTCCTAGTGAAAGTCTTGGTCTTTACTAACTCTAGATGTACATTGCTAGCTCATTAATACTTGTGTTATTTGGTTCCCTAGAATGGACATTATCCCATGGAAATGAGTGGAATGTTGGCTAAATACATAGAAGGAGAAGGAAGTAATACATTGCAATTATTATTTGAAATATATCTTGTAGGTTTTTCTTTTAATAACGTGTCAACTAGAATTTAAAATGTCCTTGGTTGCTCCCTATATATATGGGACGTCCATATATATACATATGGGTAAAGTTTTATAAACTTTGGGTATTGGGTATAAACCTGGGTATTTGTTGAAGCGTAGAAAAGTTTTGGTGCTTCCGGGTATGCCTAAATGATATAATTGCGAAACGTCAACGTTTAAACTGCAACCCAATAAAATAAAATATAAAAAGTTGATTATTACTTTCATAAAAATAATATATTGCTTGTTTGACGAAAACTTTAATTCGTTTGGTGTCCGTTTACGTTAATTGTTGATTTTTAGTTTACGCGATTTTACTACATAATGAGAATTAAAGTAAACGCGTACGAGAAAAAATAATTAGTAAAATAGGATACGGTCGTATAAAACCTGAAAAAACAGAATTGTTACATCTCCTCCGGTTAGAAGAGCCTTGTCCTCAAGGCTCAAGTTGCGGCACTTGAGGAAAGTACGGGTTCGGAGAAAAGATGCGGATATTTCATCCGGAATTAGTCTTCATGTTCCCAGGTATACTCAGCCTCCTTGCGAAGTTCCAACAAACTTGACCAGATGATTCTTCCTTCGCTTTACTTCTTCACAACCCGCTCTACGATCCTCAATAGGCCTACGATAAATCGCGATTTTCATCATCACGATCTCATCCAAAGGTACTTGAACATCAGCTCAGCAAACATTTCATGAGATTAGACACAAGAAACATAGTCGTGGACACGAACTCGCTCCGGGGTAACTTTAGCCGATGAACCCGGTCCAACATGCTCCACGATTTCAAATGGTCCCACATATCATGGTGCTAGCTTTCCTTTCTTACCAAATCGTACCACTCATTTCCATGGAGATACCTTAAGTAACACTCGGTCTCGAACTTGGAATTCAAGAGGTTTACGCCTCTTATCAGCATAGCTTTTCTGGCAACTTCTTGCCGTTTTTAATCTTTCCTTAATTTGAACAATCTTATCAGTCGTTCTTTTGCATAATATCTGTCTAATAAGCCATGACTTTCTCCCAACTACATTCCAGTACACGGGGGATCGACATTTCGCCTCGTACAAGCCTCAATGGTAGTCGCTCTTAATGCCTGTGTAGGAAACTGTTTATTATAGAAAACTCAACCAATGGAAGATGAGAATCCCAACTGCCACCAAAATCCATGACACAAGCTCGAAGGCATATGCCTCCATCGTTTGAATAGTACGCACCATTGGACTTGTCGGTCTAAGGGTGATAACCGTTACTCATTTCTATTCTTGTACCAGACCCTTTCTGATAAGGCTTGCCATAAAGTGTGACGTGAA